>CAEGAE010002195.1:0-115767 GCA_903067095.1 Girardinus metallicus
TATATATATATATATATTATTTTATTTATAGTTTCGCAGATCTAGACTCTAAAATGTTATAAGAAAAGTAAGTAAAGGACAAACGTTAAGGAGCCGGATGCATTCTTTTATAACCTAAAGTTATTTTTGAGCTTTTCCAACACTTTATTTTGTTGGCACATTTGTTAACTTCTCTAAAAATGTTTCAAGTGGATCTACAAATAAAGTTAAAAAGTGATTTTTGTTCAACATCAAGCTTTGTAATGTAAATGTCTTGGTTCACATATAACACAGAAACATTATTACATTATTACATTATGCATGGGTGTGTGTATGTTTTATATTCTATCTGTGTGAATCTGTTTGTTGTTATTGCCTGTCACGTTGCTGCTGTTACACAGAAATTTACCCATTGTGGGGCAATAATATTTCTATTCTATTCTATTGAATAGAAAATAATTTCTATTCAATAGAATAGAATATTCAATTACACATATTGGATGTTTAATGTGTTCAATATTGCTGAAAATCCAAAACCCCACACACATCCAAACAGATTCCAGCTAAATTAACAGGAAAAACAATTGGGCTGCCCAACTGTTGGAGAAGCTTCACACATTCAGCACGCCTGGTTGAGTGAATCTTCGAAGGCACAGACAGAGTGTCTGCATTGCTTAGCATGAGATCAGGTTTTTAGCACAAATGCAAGGGGTATGCTTGCATTTGTGCTATGCGCAGTGGCCCGTCAGTGTGCTCCGAAGTAAGTTGTAATGATCAAACCACAACATTTTTCAGCACATCCCAACCATCTATGGGAGTGGCTCAAATAAAGATCATCAGATTCATCGATTTCACATGCTGTTGAAATGTACAGCAGGCATGCCAAAAGTGAAACAGCTTTATTGCGTTGATAATTTCAGATATCCCACTCGAGGTCTGCATGACGTCTGTGTGCTTGAACACATCTCTGCCGGGTTGCCTCTCTTTGATTGACGTCAGCATTTAGCAATGCTGACGTCAATCAAAGGTCTCTCGACCTGCAGAGCGCGGCCGGACAGGGGGCTTGATTGAACGCTTCTTCTCCTCCTCAATCCCACCTGATTACTTCGCCGGTTCTCTCTGACCCAGCAATGGAATAAGTCAGTCAGGCCCATTGTGACTAAGAGACTTCAATCAGAGCGGGCAGCCAGCGCCGTAATGACTTCCATCGCTTTGAGGAAATAGGGGCCAACTTTTCTTTTCTTTTTTCATGGTTTTTGACTTTGTATCATGTGGGGACACACTTTACACACAGGTGTGTATTGGCTCACAAGTACTCACACACTTTTAGGAGACTTTTAGCCATCCAAGGCTCCTTCATGTTCCTCCTTTCCATTTCCCAGAAAACTACCCTTTGAATGCAGAAGCAAAAACAGGCTGCAAAGTGAAGCTGCTGGCATGTTTTTCATTTCCTCCTCACGCTCAAATCCATCCAATTATCCCCAAGAGCCAGAGACACATCAACCCCCTGCAGACCATCCCACAAACTCCGTGTCAGGAACAGTAAATATAACCTTTCAAAGTTAGCCTAGCTGATTTACCCATAAACCCCCTGTTAAAGTCTTCTGCACGTTGCAAGTGACGAGAATCGCCATCCAAGGTATGTCCAGGAGGCACGACCAAACAGCAGGATGAGGTGCAGCGCATCATATCTCCGTCTGACAAATATTTTTACATACCAACATTCACGGTCAGCTGGGGCTCGCGTTGTGTTGGTGGTCAGAGAGGAGACTGTTTACGGTCACGGTAAACTACTGACGGTCATGTATGCAGTCATCAAAAGATGCCGAGGCTAGCCAAGGAAGTTTGTGTGGCTTCAAAAAATAAAAACCCTGAGACCAGATGTTCACAGAGTAGGAGGAGGCGGAAAGACAAATATTAGTCTACTGGAAAGCTCGGAGGAGGGGCGGCTTTGGGTATAAGAAACATAAACTGGGACACCGAAATTTGGCAAATGAGGAGAAAAAGGGGAAAGGGAGCTTTTAGCAAGAAAGCCTGGGTCAGAATACCCTGGTCAGCTGGTTTAAACGCTTCAGCTGTAGGGAAACAAATATGTCAACCCATTTCTGTGACCGGTAAAAGAGTGCAGGAGGGTGTAATGTCTTTATCTGCAACCTTTTGTCTTTATCTGTTATGCAGAATAAAAAGTCAAGTCAAAGTTGTTTCTGTTTTAGAAAAAAAACAAAACAAAATCAAACATTGTAGAAGGAAATTTATAACTGAATTCACTTATATCAATAAAAACAATAAAAAAGCAGATGTAAATGACATTCTGTAGATCGGTTACAGCAGGAAATGCATGGATTTGAGTGACGTGTCTAGAAATAAAGGGAATGTGATTTATAAACGCTCTGGTCAAAGTAGGTTGGGACGCCGCTTATCAAGACACTTAAACACTTGTTTTGTTGATGGATTAATGAAACTTTGTCGTAATTTGTCAGGATTACTACCCTTACACAAAGTTTTACTCTTTGTTACCTTGACGTGATTAGCTTCCAGTACACAGTAACCACTAGAACCATAGTTAACTAAACTGAATAAATCAGCAAGATAGACTATATTTTCCTAAATGGCTAGAAAATGTAAAAAGCCCTTAATAGTTTGTTAGATTTGCAAGATGCAGTTTGGAAATCAAAATCTCCAGCCGTTCCTTAATGTTGAATCTGACTGTGCTGATTTATTTGAACGTTGGCTGCATTTCAGCAAACGCTGCTTGCCTTGATGTGTTGTAATTTTAATGGACATAACTGTTAAGAAAAAGTTGCCTGAGTTGACAAAGGATACATGGAGTTGGGCTTGCTTGGAAAAATCTGGACTCCCCTAAGAATACTGAGACTTTTGGTGTGTAACGCGACTTTCTCTGATGTCGTAACAGGTAACGTTTTCCCATCCCGTACAGCTTTGCACTGCACAAGTTGCAAAAAATCCCCAAAAATCAGAGGGACTAAAATCAGGAACAGAAAAACGGGATGCAGAAAGGAACGAAGACAATGTGAAAAAACGCGTGAAAATCAGATCAGGTGAAACACATGAGGATAATATGGCATCGCCGGTGAGTGGTGAACATGAATACCATGGAAACGGCCAGAAGGCAGACAACTGACATAAGAGAAACTAAGGCGAGAATAATAAGATAGGAAAGAAACACTAATCTAAGAAAACTACATATATATAAAAAATAAATAAATTGATGATTTTTCTCTCTCAGCTAAAGAAAACAAGAAAATTAGAACTTACAATGTTACATTACAATAAAAAAAGTCATAGAAATGAGAGAATAACACAGTTATTTGTCTTTTCAAAAACAGAAATCGTACAAGAATTCTTCGACTCCACATTTCTGAACGTATTGTCAACACGTGGATTCTCGCGCTTCCGCCTGAATCCGGTGTTTAACTGTCCTTGACACCACATTTGCAGTCGGCATCAGTTTCTGGCCCACATGCAGATTTTTCTTCCGTGTCGAGATCCGTTCCGAAGGCACCGACCCCGATCGTGTCCAGAGACGAGCATCCGGTCAGGTGAGCCGGCCTCTCTCGCTCTCTCTCTCTCTGCCTTTCTGTCAAAAGCTCTGAGTGGTAAACGACTCTGAATTTAATTAGCAAATAAAAGGGACAGGCTGTCGCGGGGTAATTCACCATGTCAGGGCAAATCGAATTATCCCCGCGGTGCAGATGGCAGTGTATCCATTACTACAGCTGACCTGGTACTTGTTATCTACCGCCTCCTGATTTCCCTCCTCTCTGATTGATGCGGGAGAAAGTGGATGCAGAGGCGACGATAAAATAATCGTTTACTGATTAGAAGCGACTTTGACGGAGTCGCTTCGTTCACGGCCGGAAGGCGTTCCTGACGTTCAGGTGAACAAAATGGAAAAGAAACAAACAATTCAGGAATAACCGCTAACTTAATTAATGGCACATTCACACTGAAGCAAGAGCTTTCATGCATACAGAACTACTTTTTTCCTTTCTCTTTTGGTCAAGCCTCACCAAACAGCTCCAGCTACGTTACGAGGGATTTATGATAAATCACTTCAGCGAGGAAATTACTGTTTCCATCAAAATAAATCCAATTTGCTTGTATTTTATTGAGTTGTCTTCAGTTCCTGAGCTGACATGCCATCGCTTTGGTCAAGCGATCGTGTCTTTTATTTTTTTATCATTATTATTATTATTACATATAGCCGGATAGATTGAAAAGATGCAACAGGTCACACTGACCTTTGCATGCAAAGCTTACCTAAATGAAAACGCTGACATGCTTATGTTGCTCAATATAATGCAGGGCGACTTACTTTTGTTGTTGGCAGAAGAGACACAAGGGATGAGCTAAAATATTTGTTTAAATCATGTTGATGATGAAAATATTCTAAAGATCGTCACAGTGGCCTGACAAAAGGATAACCTAAGGTACATAAAAGCTTAATAACATTGTTATGGAGCTCTATGGTAGACCAACACATTAAGTAGGAGGTTTTTTTTTTCACATTTATTTACGCAAAGCCTGAAAAGCTGAGACAAATCCCAAAACTTTCACCTGCAACCGCTGCAAAGTGTGGTTCCACAGAATCAACTCAGGGACTCTGGAAACAAATGCACGCCACACTTTTAAGATTTTTGTTTCATAAAACATCTCTGTAATCAGGAATCATTTTGGTAATTCCCAATTATGTACTGATTTATGTTGGCCTATCATATAATATCTCCAAAAAACCTGTAAACGTGACAATAATTGGCGGGGGGGGAGAGAACTGAACAAATAATCTAACCATCATGGTTGGGGGGTGTTAGGGATTTCTCTGAATACCACAAACTTATGTACCAGAGTGAGTTAGATGTCTGCTTGGATGTCTAAGCAAATGTTTGTAGAAATTAACTTTTCAGCTGCTGAAAAATGAGTCGATACAAACCTGATGAACCGAGATAACATCAGACGGAGAAATGCAGAAATGGACAAAAATGTACATTTTACAGAAGCAAATTTGGTTTAGTCTGCTTAATACTGTAGTTGTCCCATTTAAAAAATCAGACATCAGGTTTTAGCCCTTCCCTTTAAAATAATATTTAGGTTCCCCAGATGGATGGAATAAAGCTGTTCAGAATGTGTCCCTGGTGGATGGCCCCCAGAGAAAAGCTGTAAACCATCCAAAGATCCAAAGAGAGGAAACTGGAGGTAAAAAAAAAAGGGGGGGGGGGGCTGCGCACCTTGTGTAAATATTTAAGACATCTGCGGATTTGTAAGTAACTTCTCCGTCCAAGACGAAGTGCTTCCTGCGATGTGTACCCCGCCTCGTCCTGCTAATAAACAGCGACCTCGTGTTGCTCGTTTGAAAACCAAAATGAAGATGAAAGGAGCTCACGCGGCGTCAAACTCACATCCACATCATCGCCGTGTCGGCACGCGCAACACAGAAACCAAAGGACGCACGACGGGTAATTATGAGACTGGCATTTCCAAAAGCCAGAGGAGAGTTCAAAACAACTTTCATTCAATCAAATGTTTTTTCTCATGAACTCCACGTGCCTGCCTGCCTCCCGGTGGCGGCTTACGTAAGTGGCGTTCGCTGTATTAATATTTAAGGTTTGTTTTGGGATGCTTGGCTTACTGTCGTGATGCTACTTCGACTGAGCTGTTATATCATCTGGAGCGTGGCCACAGCGGAGATGAAAAAAAAAAAAAAGAAAGACGAGCCCAGGGAGCCTCCAGTGCTGCAGATGCCGCAGCATGTGATGTGCATTAGCAGCTAACTGCTGCTCGTTATTAATATCACTGTTCCGTCACGTGTGTTAATGCTAACACAAACCCTGCTAATCAGGAGGATTGGCAGCATGACTGTTTTTACCAGAAGAAGATACGTGCTCTTCTCTAACGTGTGGAATCTGTGTGTTTTCTTGTAAAGCTTATCTTTTCTGTTTTTGTTTAAATATTCAAAATTTTTTTAGTGTTTGTTCCTACTTGCACAGATATGACTGGTGGTGAGATATTTTTGTTTCAAAAAAACAAAACTTCCAGCATCACTGCCGACTTCACTTGTGTGTCCGTGATAATGGCCACGCAAGTATTATTTAAAAAAAAAAATAGAAAAATAACATAACCTGCAACTTCAGTCAGAAGTTTGCATTCAATCATCGCCTGCAACACTTTTATATCAATTTGGGGGCATTTAAGGATGAACATTTTTCTTTTTCTATGGCGGAAAGATTACAAAACATAAAGCTTCGTGGATTTTGTTCTGAAAAGATGACAAGTTTGAATTTATTGAGAATCGTTTCTGACACATGACGAGTCATAGAACCGCCACAAACATTCAGTAACACTGTGATCAGATTTCCTTTATGGTAAAACTTAGTTTTTTCACTCCGACACATCTGGATAAAATTAACTTGCTGTAATTGATCATCTTGGAAAACTAAAGTTGCTAAATCCACATTTTTTTTGTCCCTCTTTCTTGGACTGTCCAGTTCTAAGTACTGGTCAGTACAGTGAATGCGGCCAAACATTTATTATTATTACGATTATTATTTTTAGTGCAGACGAAGAGTAAATGAACAAACTTTTGCCCTCATTAGGTGAAGCATCCTGGAACACTTAGCGCCCCTATGTTTAAAGTCTTTAAGAAGTAAACAGAAATCTAAACGAAAGCAGCTTTAAAGACGAGGTGCAGTCGTATAAATCGGTCCATCCTGGAAAATAAGAGTTTGAATAACCTGTTAAACGTACAACGTAAAACTAATATTCAAACCAGACGTTCCTCATCCTGACCCCCTCCACATTATGTTAACGTGCTTGTGGGATCTGCTGTAAACATCAACAGATTGTAGCCAATTAGGACATTTCCAATTGAATTAGGCTGCTAGCAGGAGTTTGAACAGTGGGTTTACATCAGCTCAGTCTCTTTGTATTTAGCGAACCCTGGGAGAGAGAAATAAAGGCTAAGAGCAGCCTTAAAGGAAACATCGGTCTCTTATCTCATCTGCTTGAGTGACAACAGATCTGCAACATGGCTGGAGTGTAAAGAGAGCCTCTTTGATATACGGGCCACACTAGGTGATTATGGAGCCGCAGCACGCTCACACACTCTTCTCCTCATGTAAAGTAGTCAAAAACTGCCCTCTGGTCAGATTACTAAAAAATTTAAATCCTTGTGGAAAAAAACCCAAAACATACTTCTGCCGTTATGATGAAGATACAATGCGCCTTCTACGCTTCGTGAAAACAGTTTTTTTTTTTTTTGTTTGTTAAACTTAAACGAGTATTTTGCAACACAAAGCAATGGTAAATTGCATAATTAGCTCAACAACAGTGCTAAGAATCACACACTGCACACAATGCGTTGTCCTGAAAGCAGTTTCAGGAAACTGCTTTCTCGCTTTAACAATGTGAAAGAGTCTCGTGTATGAATCACGCTAATATGGACGAGCAGTGAGCGTTTAGGTGCTGAAGGGGCCCGGCTAATCCGCTAAGAACATTTGGCACATCATAAAACAAGACAGGAAAAAAAAAAAAAAAGGCCCAGACAATGATTAAAAAAATGTCTGCATCAGCAGCTGGACTTATCAGATCCCAAACGACTGGTTAGGAGGAGATGGAACGGCTAACAAAGCCAGACATGCACTTGTCTTAAAGGGGCAGTATTATGCATTTTCCTAATCCAACTTCACCACTTCAGTGAGCAGCAGGGTAGAAAAAAGACATTAAAACCAGGGCCGGACTTAGGAGGTTGTGGGCCCCTGGGTTGGAGCCAAGGTGCGGGGCCCTACTTCCATCCATCCATTTTCCGTACATCCTTGTCCCTATCTCCAGCTAACGTTCCGGGCAAGAGGAGGGGTCACCCAAGACAGGTCCCCAGTCTGCCGCAGGGCAACACAGAGACAGACAGGACACACAACCAAGCACACACACATTCACACCTAGGGAGAATTTAGAGAGACCAATTAACCTGACAGTCATGTTTTTTGGACTGTGGGAGGAAGCCGGAGAACCCGGAGAGAACCCAGGCATGCACAGGGAGAACATGCAATATCCACGCAGAAAAACCCTGGGCCGGTGCTACCAACTGCGCCACTGTGCAGCCCCGCGTGCCCTACTTAATCATCGTTATATAGTTGCATTTATATACCCCTGACTTCCTTCCCTTTGGGTGGTCGGCACTTGGCCGTGACTTAGTTGTGGAACCGATCCTATCCACAAACCTTATCTACCTACAAGGTGACAAAAATCAACCACTGTCCACCATGAGAGAGGGCTGATGGACGGTCCCAACCAGCAGGTCATCTCTCCATGCAAGGTTTACGACAGTCACGCCATGATTGCCCACTTTTTTGCTATATTTTGAGCACACATGCAAAATATAGCACACACACGCAAAAGTAGTTATTAAAGAAATCTTGAACATCTTGAATAGGTGTATTCAACAGAGCTTTCCTAAGGAAGAAAAATTTGACAAAGTTCTCCATCCATCCTCTATGTACAGTACTTATTTATCCTTCTTCATTTCTATCTGTATCTGTCTCCCTCCCTCTTTCAATTTTTATCAACTGTATCTTTCTCTGTAATTATCAGGTTTATTTCCTTACCAAGTTCAGACAGTCAGGTTATTTCCCCTCTGAGAGCCAAACCTGGTCAAAACTTTTATTCGGTGATGACTGGAATTTAGCTGCGTCTCAGGGCCGGGCAGGACGCACTCGAGCTAATTTGTACAGTCGGCCCCTCGCCATATGATTAGCACAGTTCCTCCCGCTGCTGCTAGCTGGAAGCTAAAGTTAGTTCCGCATTTTTAACTTCGCATTGAGCGCGAGCGAGCAGAGCAGTCGCATTACTTTTCCATGACTTTAGCTGTTTTCTTTCTAATTGAATCGTTCTGTTGCTTTTGTCCACTCACGGAAACCCGTTTCAAAGCATCACTGACTTTTAGCGTCCTTTAAAATACAAAACACAGCCGCGGTGGATGGAGGGTAACTCAGCCTGTGTTTGGATGCACTCACCACTTGGAGCTGGATTTCAAAGCGCGACCTGGAGAAGAATCGTTTCTGATGTTTGTAAAGATGTTCCGATGCTTTAGAATTAACATCCCTATTTCCTGCTTCTTGCTCGGCCCAGTAAGCTCACACAAACTCATCTGTTTTTACCCAAAGCGGAGATTAGCCGTGGTCATCACTGCACCTGGCAAAGAAGTTCGCCCTTCCGTCGCTGCTGACTCCTCGGGCACCGGATCAGTAAGAGGTCCAGGTTCTGGCGGACCGCAGACCCGCTGTTAGCAACGCTAACGTCTAGAGAAGCGGAGAGGGACGATGGTTCTGTTCCCTGTCCAATGTGAGTTTTAAAAAACCCTGTTAGCTTGGATATTTTCTTCATCTCCTCTCGGTGGCGCTCTTCTTTTTCTCTCCGGTGTCATTCATTCTGTTGTCCGCCATCGTGAGAAATCCTTCCCTGATGCTCCGCCCCAATGTGTAAGAAGCGTCAAACTTGGACCAACAATAATCAAGTATCCATGATGAACGTTTGCCAGAACAAATCAGACAGTTTTTCAACACGGCCAAAATCCTCTTAGCCAGTGATAAGATTAAGGCATTCTGACCTTATTCATTCACAAAACTACAAAGCATCTTTCGGGGCCCCCGAAGCGCCGAGGCCCCGGGCTGTAGCCCCGGTGAGCCCATGCTAAAATCCGGGCTTGATTAAAACTGAATGTGTGTTGAACTTGCTGCCACCTCTACAGACTTTCTACTGGCGAACTCAAAGAGCGGCTGGTGCCTATTTCCAGCAGCCATTGGACCAGAGTTGAGACACACTGTTGACAGGACAAATGTTTCATACAGAAACTCTGACGGGAAGACTTGGCGCTCTTCTGTTTACCTTGAAAGATGCAACAGAATCCGCTGCCAAGCGTTTTTGCCTTTACTATCCCTGTGGGGTTTGAAATCATGCAGTACAAAATACTGATTTTCAAAATTTACTTCCCAACTCAAATTGAAAGTGTTTTATGCAGCAGATAGTAAAAAACCCTCCACTTTCATAATCCCCCGCAGAGAGAAAATCTGTCACAGCGAGGATAAATGCTGTAAAAGTTCAGCTCTTTTTTTTATTCCTATTTTACTCTCACCCGTATTTGATCTTTGGACGACTTTCTACTTATTGTCAGTTTCCCAGAATTGCAAAAAGAAAATAAAAAAGTTCTTCCAAGAAATAATCCCTCCAAAAATATGCCTCCTTCCAGACTTTGCCATGATTGTCGTCTTTTTGTGCAGCAGCTAATTTCAAGCTTGATTTGCCACCATAAATTTGTGCGTTAAAAATGACAAAGAATAAGTTAATGTCCACAAATCTAATAACTTTTTGAATACATTATTACCGCAGCAGGATGCTGAATGGGAGCCGGTGGAACTTTGAGTCAGGATGACGCTCTCCAGTACAATCTTGAATGATGACAGGCTGTTTTAAATTTAAGAAAAAAAAAAAAAAGAAAAGAAGCTTTGACTCATAAAATAAATCTTTTTCGAAAGCATACCATCAGCCATTCTTCATATGAAATTGCAGCAGTAACTTTTGGCACACACCGTGCAGACGTCCATATATTATGCCACCAGTCAAGTCTCTGTCACAGCAGTGTGTGAACACTGGACGAACAATTCAAACTTCTGATTCCTGACCGGTTTCTTGTGTTCCTTTCTGCTTTAGAAAGTCTTAGTAAGTTTTTTTAGTTGTTGTTTTTTTATCTCGATGTAACGGTGTCATGAAAAAAAAGTAGTTTTTTAAGTCTTAAAAAGAATGTGTTCATACTATGTAAAGGTAATTTTATTTATATAGCACATTTTCAGCAACAAGGCAATACAAAGTGTGTGGCCTGAGTGAAGTTGCCTCCCCGCCCTGACATTCTTCAAATCAGACAAAATTGGTGTCAAATGTTTGTGCAGCTATCATTTTAAAGATAAGAAATGTGGTAACGCTTTATTTGACGGGTTGTGAATAAGACTGTCATGACACCGTCATAAACATGAATAAGTCACACTTTAAAAATGATGTAGCTTTATGTTATTAAAGCTAAAGTTTAATCGGTAATACTTTTATAACAAATTTATGTCAGATCATGATTTCTTGGTTAATGTCAAGTTGTCATAACAAAGACATTTTGAATAATGTCAACTTTGTATTAAAAGTGTCACGATTTACCGAATGACACTTTATGACAGCAGTCATAAATATTCATGAAGACTTACTCATGTTCAGTCTTATTCACAACCCGTCGAATAAAGTGCTACCAGAAATGTTTCCAGAGGTCATGAAAGGTCAACCAAACCCCCCTTCTACCTTCTGCAAATCAGACAAAGTTGGTGTCAATCAACTCGACTACGTTTGTGCAGCAAAATTTTATGTTTGTGCTGCTTTGGCTTTGTAGATGTTAACGAAAGTTTAAAGTTCAAAAGGTCACCTTTACTAAATCAAAATTACCTTTAAACTTTCATTAACATCTTTTATTAATCATTTCTTAATATATTCAAAATGATGAATTTTGCATTTTCTGTCTTTTTTTTGTTGAACTTGTTTAAAGGGTTAAGAAATATTTATATTAAAAAGTTCCACGGGACATGGATACTTTCTTCTTCGCTGATTCTTTTGTAATTGTCCTGCCTACTGAACTGTCCAATTAGGATTTTTTTACTATTTAAGCGACATCTGAACACTTAAATAGCAAACAGAAAACCAACCAAATATTTCCCGGTAGCAATAATTCCTGCATTTTTTTAATTTTTTATTTCCTTTTGCCGAAGAAATATGTGTAACGATTCAGATCCTCCGCTCGGCTCGAACTCGGGTTCCCAACACGTCAAAACTCCAGCTTGAAAGTCGAAACAAATCCTTCCCCTAACGTAACCCCCATCGCCAGAGGCTTTCTGCATGTTGCGTAACGTTTGCTTACAAACGAATAAATCATTAAAGCCGTGACACTCTGGACCGCGTTATGCAACGCCGCGCCCCCGAGATCGCCGGTGCTATATTCAGACATCCTTTCCTGGTCACAAGACACCAACAGGGGAGTAAAAGAGAGCAGAAAGAGTCATTAATATTTGACTTCGTACCGAAGATGAGAACCTTTTCAATGTGCCGCCTCAGCATCGGCACCAAGCAAAACTTTAAAAAGGGACTCCAATGATTAATCTTTCAATGGGTCGCCTTTGCATCGGCGGACACGGGGAGGGCGCGCGAGGCGGGCAAGGTGTGCAGCTCGTTACGTAACAGAATTACACAGTCGCTCGGTCGATGAAAGCTGACATACGGTCGATTTAATTTATAAGAGCAACCATAAGGTTAACAGTGGCATTTAGGTTTGACATGTCGAGGATGAAGCCACTCAGCGGAGATCTATAGCCGTGCATGTGTAATGAATGCATTGAGCTGTTCCCTCAGTGCTCCCCTGACCAGAATGAGCATTATGCAAAAGAGGCCGGTTGAGAGCTGGGATGACTGCGGCTGCCGATGTGCAGAGGCATTTTATTATGTGTGCAGTTTTTATTCTGCCACAACTCGCCTTCCTGTGCAGCCCAGTTCTCTCTCTCTCTGTGGGTGCGCATGTGTGTGTGTGTGCAATCATCAGCTCAGAACTGAAAACATAAGACTTGTACACCTCTCATCTTTTACCCATGGTGCTAAAAAGAAAGAAAAATTCTTAAATTTTCGTGCATCATTTTAAAGTTTCCAGGAGGAAAGGAAACGAGAAATTTGCTTGAGCTAGCATTTAAGACATGAAAAACAGCTCAACAACACTGTGACTTCGGCTTGAGTTATTCTTAATAGGCGTCTCGTCTCAGAGCGCCAGAAAAACAAAACAAGCATGGCATATTGGGTTCAAGTCTCACCCAATAATTCCCCAGTTTCATTTGTGTCTCATGTCAGTTATGCAGGTCTCATCTGGTTGCTCAACTCTTATTGTTGCTCCTAAAGAACAAGACGAAAGTGCTTTTATCAGATAACAAGGCAACTGAACTTTCTAGCCAACATCTCCGTCATGATTTGTGGGTTGGGTTGTAGAGTGGTGAGGATGGACGCGGTGGACCCAGGTCATGGTGAAAATGGTAGTATTAATGGTGACAACGAAGAGTACAGGAAGTCCAGGCAGCACATGTGGGCAGCAAGGCAAGGAACTCAAACACTGGGAGCAACTGGAACAGAAACTAACCAACGAGGACAGAGAGACGACATGTGACACGACAAGGATCCGACAGGGAACGAGAGACAGGGTGGGTATAAATACAGGGAAGGTCATCAGGGGAAACAAGGGGCAACTGGGAGCAATCAAGGGGCAGACGGGACAACAGGCACGAAATAAACACACAGAAAACCCAAATCCTCACAATCACAGCGTAGCATGGCATCACCATCATGCGGTTTTTTTCAGAAGCGAGCTGAATGGGAGATTTGTGCAGAAAGCCTGACAGAGGATGCAAAAGACTGGAGACTGAATTTTTATACCATATGGCTGTAAAAAATTCTGCCAGGTTGTGCCATAAAAACGCATCATTTACCATCTTTGTTTTTCCGAAAACATTTGGACAATATCGACACGCTTCCATGCTAGGTCGCATTTATCAACCTCAGGTCAGGCGACTGATCTGCTGAACGTCTTCAGCCTCTCAGCAAAACCAAAACAAACAACGACCAAAAAAAAAAGGCAGAACATTAAGTTTCCATTGGGTCACCAAAGCCTGCAGGGCTCACTCTGTTTTAGTTTCACTCTGATTGACGGTTTGACAGCCAGGGATCAACACCAGCACCAGCAGTTTTACTTGACTAATTTTGCTATGGAGCATCGCTACTCTTATTTAAGTATTCTTTTTTTACTTTTACTTGAGTAAAAACACGTTGAAGTAGCTGCTCTTACTCGAGCACGACACTCTACTGAAGAAGACGCATAGTTTGCTTATGGGTTGGGCTGACTCTGGCCCCAAATCACCACCCCGGGGTCTGCTCTGTGTTTCTGTCAGAGTGTGAAAACATGAGCATTACAAACATAATTGACCTAAACGAAGACATCGCTTACATTCTTGCACTTCAAATGCAAGAACGTAAATTCTCCCTTCTAGTTTGAAAGAAGCTGCTTGCATGGAAAGACTTAACAGCAACTAAGCACAACCTGGTTGTGCTTTTGGAGACAAATAATAAACTTTAACGTTCCTGCACGTCTCTACGCGATTGCAGTTGACGCTGACTTTTTTTATTTTTTTATTCATATCAGTTGTTAGGAAATTGTTGCACGCTGAGACCAGGCCGAAAGACGCCCCTCCTTAGGTATCGCCTCCTGCATACGCGTGGATTAAAGCGTCAGAGCATCTGTGGAGGAGTTGACAGGCCATCAGAGCGGCTGTGGCAAATGAAAGTGATGCTCAGGAGGAGAGCGGCCTGGAGGAAGGCTGCGAATAAACAGCCGGATCCGTGACGCACTTTGAAGCGCACATCTGAGAGAGGAAAGCGAAAAGGGAGGCGGAGGTGGGGAGGAGGAGCGCGCGGCGAGATGGATAGGGTGGAGGCCGTCTTAGAGAGAGGGGGAAGATCTGGAACTGACCGGAACAAGCAAGCCGCCTTTCAAATGCAGAGCAGCTCCAAGTCCGAGGACTCAATTTTGATACCGGGGATCCTTTCAGGGTCACACACTCACATTCACGCACGCAGAGATACACACACATGCATCGATTTGGAGAGGGAGGCTGAGTGGTTTGACCTTCAAAGCACTTTCTTTTTTTTTAATGTCAGTAATGTTTCTGAACTCCAGTTATTTTCCGACGGCCGGGCTGAACAAAGCAGAGAGGCACATGCTGACAAGAAGATGAAATGTCAGATAAGACCGCCGTACCCTCAGCGAAGCCCGGCGGCACTGAGGGCAAAAATAAATAAGAAGCAGCGGCTCCATTTTCTGCAAGTTCATCGTCTCGGGTCTCGATAGGAGAACCTCCAGGTCTGCAGCGGGACAAATATAGAATGTAAGGAACGTCTTTACTGTGGTGCAGGATTAGGGTTGAGTTATTGCAGCAGCATGATAAGAACAGCTGAGATTACAGAGATTCTCATCTAAAGCCCAACATCGATATGCAGGACTTTTAGCCTGCGAAGCAGGTGAGCGCGCGCCGCACGCCGTTATCCACATGGGCGCGCGGCGGCGGCCGTGGCACAGGGTCAGAACGCGTTTCCTTGCAAAGTTTGAAGCCTAGTTTCATTGAGAGTTGCAGATGAACTTCTGCAAAAAAAGCATTGAAATTTTGAGTGAAATTCCAATGGAGTGTTCGGGGTTTCCTCTCTATAGGTAACTGATCGTGATGCACCGTGACAGCTGAAATAAAAGAAGCCACACCTCAGGAATTAAGTTGTTTTTGCTTTTAATACATGTATATGCAATGTAAATAACCTACTTGTGGATGAATTTAAGTGTCATAAAATTTTTGTTATTTTGAAAAACCAACAACAACGCCGGCTCCTGCCTGTCTGGCTGCGAAGCGGGATACTGTGTGCTGCGCCGCTCTCAGGAGTAAAGTAAAGCTAGAGACCGCTGTCCGAAGTAGAGGGGAGAGAAAAAGGCAAAACAAAGGTTAAATTAGATTCAAGTCTGGACTGTGATTCAGGTCAAAGTTCAAACCTTGATCCAAACTACTTTGCGTTCTATCACATAAAAAATAAAATGTGATGAAAAATGAACAATTCCATTAGAGTACATGCTTTGTAAGACGTGAATAAAACTTGATGGGTTGCCTTAAACCTCAGTAAGTAAAAAAATGTTCTCACTCTTTGTTTCAAAAATAGAAGTGCAGCTTGATCAGATACTACTACTTTCCAACAGATCTAACAAGCTCCCCAGCAGAAAAAATCTGTGTTTGAAAAAGAGAAAGAAGGGAAAAAAAAACAAAACAAAACTCTTAATTCTTTCCATCATTTGAAAACATCTGCATTGTCAAAACATGGCACGGTTCCCCAAGCAACAGTCTGTGGCGGAGCTGTGTTTGTTCTCTTGTCCTTCGCTGACCGAACGAGTCAATACAAACCAGACGCAAACCATTTGTCTACATGGCGTTTTTAGGGGAGAAAAGCCACAGAGGAGTGTTTCATCTCAGCACCTCTTCAAAAATACAAAAAAAATAAATAAAAAAGAAAGCAGCCTCTCACTTACGTAACAGTTGACAAAAGCTCACCACACGCTTTGTGCTCACACGGTGATAAAACCACAACAGTCGCCATCACCGTTCATGTGTCTGGGCCATCTGCTGCTGCAAACAGACAAGCCCTGTGTTTGCTGTAATTGTTTCAGTCTGACGTACAAGGACGTTTCAAGCCGAGGCGCGCCCCCACACACGCCCCCACACACGGCTTCGTTCGCTTCTCCTCGGCCTTTCATTGTTTGCACAATCAAACTTCATATCTCTTTGATTTGCTGCCTGAAACGCGGCGGTGATTTTATCCTTTGAAGAACTTCACAGGTCGAGGTTCTCGTAGCTGTGCTCATTAAAAATCACCACTTCGGGTCTTGTTTTCTCAAGGCGCGTTAGATCTGAGCTTTGTGTTGAATAAAAAAATTTATTTCGGAATTTAGTAAAGTATTGTGTCTTTTCTTTTAAAAAAAAGAGCTTCGTCTGATTTGTCCTGGTCAATAAATTAAAATTACAACCAGAGAAAAGGGTAACTCATCAAAATGTACACCGTTTTGGTAAATTTTGAAGTTTACATTATAGAGGTTTTTTTCTCAATTAGGTGCTGTAATGTAGTTAACTAATTAACTAATTAATGTTGGCTATGTTGATCAATTATTGAAGGGGCGGCATTACGTAAAAATCAACTTTATTGAGCTCTCCGTCAATTTACACTGTTATTGCCTCATCATAAACATACCTGGAGTGTTAATTTGACTCTTTCATGCATGTCTGAGAAATCCTTCAATCTCCCATGGCAACCATTCAGCTGTGCAAAACACCTGGGTGGATGTAGCTCTGCCTTCAAGGCGCAGCGCCTCCTTGGAGCTGCAGTTTCCAATCATTACAGAACAGCCTTCTCCACACAGCTCCTCCAAACTAGTCAGCAGCAATTAGCAAACATCTGGTGTAACTGCACATCTGTTGAGCTCATTATGCGAGCTACTTCTCAGTGCTACGCTGGTAAAAACGTTGTTAAAAGATTAATAGAGGATCTCTGTTGTCATAACTTCCCGAAGGCGGAGTTTCAGACAGTGCCGGGGCTGTTAAAGCGACAGTGACCCAATTTCAAGGTGTTGAATTACAAAGTAGGTTTTCTTTTAAGTCATATTTTATATATATATATAGCATTTTTATAACAACAGAGGTTAACAGTGACTTGATTATGCTATGAAATGGCACCGGAAAATACATAATACTTCCCCTTTGATAACTTTCTGGAAAAGACGAGATATATTCAGACTGCTGTACTACCAAGCTCAAATATCATCCCCTGCCACCAACCTGCACTGTTTAATGAGCGAGGAGGGAGAGAGCCGCTGAGACTCAGCAACAGATCAGAGACAATCTCCGTCCTTTAAGAGATGATATGCTCTGAATGTAGGTCTCCCATTTCTGGACGGCCGAGCGACGCAGAGCACAACTCCCATGTTAATGCTAATCGCCTCAATGTATTCACTCACACATCCTGAATGATTAAACACACACCGGGCCAGAAACAAGCAGCCATTCTCCGTCTCACATAACGCCGCTGAAAGAGACGCTGCAGTGCCAGTCAATCCGTTCAGCAGGTGAAAGTACAAACATCAGAGAAGCGGTGCGGGGCGTGACTGACTTGTAGTTTACACAAGCGTCCATGCGGTCCATCTGTGCGCGTCTGGAGTGTTTATGCATGTGGCTGTGTCCCGTGCTGGGGCCGGACTGGTGATAAGCGATGAGGGGTCACGGAGAGTGACGGGGTGGACAGCCGGCGGGAGCGCGTCGGCGCGCTGACAGGTTGAAATCTGGGTTATTTGACAGGGATTTCAGCCCGACCTCAGCACACAGCTGCCACCGGAGCAGGGCGGCGGCGTCGGTGGCAGCCGCGTGTCATTAGCGCTGTGGAAGCGTCTGCGAGTAAAAGCTCCTTCCGTGAGCCGAGAGCTGCTGCTGGGTTGGATTGCTGTAACTCCCATGTGAATACATAAAAGTATATAAAAAAAGAAAAACTTTGACTCTTGCTTAACTTTCACTCTCTCCACTTTCAAGAACACTCAAATGTTTGAGGTTTATTTCAGACGCGCTGAAAGCAGTGGTTTTACTACGGGGACAGCAAACCGCAATGTGTCAATTTTTTCTCTTTTTGTTGTTTTTTTTTTTGGCCCCCTCCCCCAAGTCATTGCTTCTTTGTTGCAACAAACTGAATCATCTTTAACCTACAAAGATGGTGTCATGTAGGTAGTTCACCATCGGCCAGCTGTCACAAGCAAGAAAAAATGAGTTTTTCTTGCTTTATTATCCAAGATCAAGGATATCATTGATAAGTTTATTTTTTTAATTCACCTACTAGTGCAAATAGACGGATATTAAATAATTTATTTTTCTACAGTAGATAAGTAAAGAGAACAACCAACAGAGCTAAAAAAAAAAAAAAACTACAAAAAAAGTACAAATTGAACTGGATACATTTAAAACACAGAACATGAAGTAGCGACACAAAGAGATGGAATTGCTAAACACATGTGCGCTTGGGTGCTTTTTTTCCCCCTTTTCTCTTGTCATTCTCTTCTGATTTTTATAGTTATTCATTTTTTGCTAATATTCCTTGTTTTAATTGTACGGGCTCACACAGATATTTTGGGTAGAAGTGACAGAAAACAAAAAAGAAACAGCCAGAACAAGCAAAGAATGGTCACATCTTTCATTTTTCATGCTTGCGGCAGATGATTGTGTTTGGCTTCTCTAGTTTCCTTCAAACTTTAAAAAAAAAAAAAACACTGGTAGGAATCTCTCTAAATTGCCATTAGAAATAAGTGTGCATGCTTGGTTGTTTGTCCTAACAAGTCCAACCCGACCCAAACCCACAGGGATTGTGTCTGAGCTCGATTCAACTAATTAACTTTAGTTATAAGCCCGACGTTTTTTAAATACAATTTCACTGCTTTCGTTTTTAGGCCGCCATGTAAAGTACGCAGTGGTCCAACTGTTGCAACCATGGGGTGAGTCATGTGCAAACCTGGGATGTGTGACTGATGGGAGCGGAGCAGTATTATTAACTTCTCCCGACTTACTTTATTTATTTTCTCAACAGGTTGGACGCTCTACTCCTCGATTTCGACTAGAACAAGACAACTTTTTATTGTGTGTTCTCCTTTGGTTTTCTCTGTCCTGTATAGGCTTATTAAACGCGCCAGCGGAGCCCAATCACCAACCCGGGTCGGGCTCGGACCATAAATCTGAACTCTAGTGCGTCTCTGTTTCTGCCACGTAATGGAGCGGCGACCTTTCAAGGGCATCTCTCACCTCTCCCCCAATGACAGCTGGAGAGGCACCGACTTCCTTTGCAATGAGGAGCAAATGTAACGCTGGATGAACAAATCGATATTTATCTTCTCTATTTTTAAGTCGTACTAAACAGAGAAACATCAACAGGCAGATTGAGAGACCAGGCGAATCGCACGGTTACGGGCAACAAGTTCAGCCGAGCACGCGGGGGGGTGGCCGAGGTCTGATTGGCCTGCAGCGGGGCCCCCATAAACAAGCCGGCGAAGCACCGGGCTAAGTGTCCTCTATATATCCTGAAGAGCTAATGAGGAAGTGAGCAGCAGCTGTGCAGGCAGGTGGCCCGATCACAAGAGCAGTCAGGTGATTTAGCGGAGGCAGGGAAGCTCTGAGAGCGCCGACCGGGCAGGACTGGCATGACTGAGCTTTGAGGAATAAAGTGGAGAGCGGATGTTTCACGGTTTACAGCCTCCATCCTTAACCGACCTCTGCTGCAGGAGACCGAACTTGGCGTTACTCCTGATCCTGTGCAACCCTATTGCAAATCTTATTGTCCCCCATTGAATTCAGTCTAAACATTTCGTACGTTTTAACAAGTAACTCTTTATAGAAATGAATCCGTCTAACGTCACCCGGTGCAGAGTCGCTTTTCTAAACAGCAGATGTTTTTGAGGTCAAATAAATAAATATTTTAATCACCTAGTCACAGAAGCACTTTAAAATGCATCTACCTTGGCTTTGCACCATCTCTTCCCCTTCCCTTTAAATTATTCGCGCCACGCGTTCATGCATGTTTCAGTACATTCCTTTTCTCATCAGGAACTAGGAATGCAAACTTTATGTTTATTTTATTTTTGTTCAGAGCTCCCCCCCCCAAAAAAAAAAAAAATTAATAAATAAATGAAATACAACAGAAAAGGTAGAAACTTTATTTTTGATTTTATGTCAACTTCCCAGCCAGCACACCTAGGTGCTCATGTAGGCTGTGACCCTACATGGGCAAACCCATGTGGAGCCACCATGGACACCGTGGACAAACCCATTTGGGACCCATATGGTCTGCCCTCTTTTTTCCCACATGGGGCCCACCCAGGTGTGCTGGCTGGGTTGTACTTGAAAATGCTATTATTCACCCTCTGTCATCACCGGTAGAGCATATGAGGATGTTTTCAACTTCAGATTCATATTTGCTTGCTTGGAAAAAAAGAAGTCTTTTTAGTCCTACTTTCAAATATTAAAGTCGGGATGTTCCTGTTTACAATAGCTTTTTGTTTCTCAGCCTATAATTACAAAAAGCCTTTTGACATAATAATAATAATAAAAAAAGTTAACTAATCTGAATTGCTACACTTTAAAATGCTCAAATGAAAAATAACTTATTTCAATTTTAACTTTTTGTCTTTTGATATTAAATCAAATAATTATTATTTTTTTTTGCTCTACTTTCTTAAATTTCAGTGAGAGCTACAAGTCAGTAAAACCACTACAATAAAATATCATCTCTGTAACTACAGAGCCACATCTGTAAGATACAAACCAGTTTCATGGTGGCCATCAGTTAAATACATCAGTCAGCGTTGTAAAATAAAGAACCACTGGACGTTTTGGATGTGGTTTAGCCAAGTTGACAGATTGTCCATGCAATCTCTCTTCACCAAAAGGACAATCTCACTATAAATGTAGGGGACGATTATTTGTTCAAGAAAAAGAAGCTTCATAATGCTTTTGTTGGGATTGTGTTATAGACAATGAAACAAAAGCAATGTCCAACTGCATGCATAGGCTGTCGTGGAAACCGTAAAGCAGATATCCTATTTGTCATTAGTCCTCCATCCATTTTCTATACTCGTTTAATCCTGTTCAGGGTCACGGGGGGGTCAGAGTCTATCTTT
Organism: Girardinus metallicus; assembly: GCA_903067095.1. NCBI lineage: Eukaryota > Metazoa > Chordata > Actinopteri > Cyprinodontiformes > Poeciliidae > Girardinus > Girardinus metallicus. The sequence continues at coordinate 21,341 of CAEGAE010002195.1, forward strand.
AGCAGTCGATAGGCGAGAGGCAGGATACATCCTGGACAGGTTGCTGTTCCATCAGAGGAACACACTTAAACCTGAAGGGCAATTTTACAGTTATAAATTAACCAAACACGCATGACTGTGGACAGAGGTCGACAGCTGAAGCACCCAGAGAAAACCCGCACTGACACAGGCAGAACTTTATACTTTTAAAAACGTTCAGTAGCAAAGACAGTGTTCCACTGCTAGCATGTAAACATCCTGTGAACACACAGGAAGGTCAGCAGGTCGGCTACCTTCACCTGCTTGGAAAGCACACGCGTCTAATATTTCGTATCTTCTGGCTTATCAACATTTTTAATTCCATCACAAAATTTTGATATTTTTCAGAATTTTTCATTTTTTTTTACCAATGTTTTGATGAAAAAAAAAAAAAAAATCAACATTATACTTGATATTTTAATCCACCGATACGACTTATATATATATACTTTTCCAGTGTCATTAATGAAAACGAATGAAGTCAAAACTTCATTCGTTTCCTACGAAACTAAAAAGATGAAGGCTGTGCTGACCTAAAGCTGTGATGTTTGTTGCAGAAGGATGTGTGCTATTTGGCTTGCTAACTTTGGAAAGTCCTCACTAGCTGTGTTTCCATTACCAATGTCAGCAAAACTTTGTTGAAATTCTGCTAATAGTGAAAAAACACAATTTTGCAGCTGGGGTGTTTCCACGAGATTAAAAAATGCTGTTAAATAAGTTTGTTCACGCATTAAGTCGTTAAAAACCAGGCAGCAACATCATCCTCGTACCACTTCCTGTTGTCTTCTTTGTCTTTGTCTGGCTGTTGATCACATTTAAAAAAAAAAAACAAAAAAAAAAACATCCCAGCGCAAAAACTGTGTTTTTTTGTTTTGTTTTTGAAACTAGAACGTTTCTATTAAGGAAATTTATTCCTGTAATTCCTATTTGCGCAATTTTATGGTCAATGGATGCACAGCTAATGAGCAGAATAACCAAGCAGGATTTTTTTTTATTTTTCGCTGACAAACTTCTGATTATACTATGACAAGAAAAACACTCATTTAGTACCTTAACTAAATCCTTCAAGCCTTGGTTTAGATATCAGTATCCAAATCCAGTTTAGATCTATTACTATTCAAACCAAGTCCTGAAATCTCATAGAACTTTAAGCAACTAGCTTGCTTTGCTATCAAGTCTGGTTAAAAATCACATAAATGCACCCGGAAACAGTTTAACAAATGCTAAAGAAAAACAGCATTAACAATCTAAAAGTGACATGACTAGCGTTGTTGTGGCTGGTGGGCACTGAGACTCAGACTGCTGCATCCTAAGGGTACAAAGGAGCATTATCGAAGGTCCTTCCTCCCAGCCACTGTTACACTTCATCACCACCACTGCTTTTACCTACCGTTAACCTGAATGGAAGCGACGGTGCTCCACTAGAAGGACACTGGTCCAGGGTTTCCTGCAGTCTGCATCCCAAAACGGTTGGAAGCTGCTTGTTTATGGAGAGTGGAAGCTGCTGACAGGGAGCCCCCAGGAGCGCCGTAAGCGCTGTCAGCAGCCGTTCAGCAGGAAATTCCCCGGCTTCGGGCCTATCAATGGACCCTTTCAGCACTAACAGACCAGCTGTGTTCTCTCCAGGTAAGCGAAGCCTTATTCACACTTCCTGCACCAACCCAAAGGTTTTGTCCCAATGCCAAATGCACGAGTTCATTCAAAATTTAATTTATTTATTTTTTTGTGGATTTTGTGCAGGTTTCCAGCACATAGCAGCACTAACAGCTCCATGTCGGTGGAGAAGGACGAGCTGCTGCGTGCTTACCTTTCGTTTTTTTGGAATAATCTCTGTTGTGTTGTTTTCCACAACATCCAGTGAATGATGGAGAATTAGTGCTGACAGTCTTTTGAAGATGGAGCCAAATTAATGAAGGTTGAGTGGGACTGCGAGAATGAGAAATAGCTCAATTTGAGGTCTAATTAAAGTCTTGGGAGGAAAAGGAGAAGTTGGAAAAATGAAGTTCGAAAAAAAAAAACAAGAAGGGAACATCTGAAACCCAAATCTCATATTCATAAAGACATCAGCTCGGTGTTTTGACTTAATAAAGAGAAATCAAGACGTTCTAATGAGGGCTTTGAAGTTATCTTTGATAACAAAAAAAAAAAAAGGAAAAAAAAAGGGAAGGGATGAAAGTCGGTGTTTACAAGTCAGAGACGAGAGACAAAGCGAGGGAGAGGCGGGGAGGGAGCTTCTCCAGACAGCTGTTTTTCATCGTTCTGCTTCACGCTCCGTCCATCTTTCTTGTTAGGGACCCGCGCGCACGGCTTTCATCAGCCTCTCTCACATCTCGGGGTTTAAGAGAAGCAGTTTTCTCTCATGTGTTCGCCTCGCTCCGTTACATGAGTCACCTGCTGCGCTGCTTCCAAGCCTGCAGAAATAAGTCAAACAGCCGAGAACCGCCTTAATAAAGAGTTTGTGTCAAATAAGGTGTTGAATTAAAACAGGTTTTCCTGCATCGTAAACTTTCCCACATTTAGAAACTTTAGTGTGCTTCACTGCGGTTTAATGTGACAGACCGACATAAGGGTAGTGAGTAATTGTGAAGTGGAAGCGAAGTGATGCGTAGTGAAAAGATTTTCTTTAAAGATAACATCCAAACTCTTGCTCAGAAATCACCTACTTGGGGATTAAGGTTCCTCTAAGTGTCATTAAATTTAAACAATTAAATCCAAAACCTACAGTCGGGCCTACTAATATCAACGCATATCCATCTCTTAAGGTGGCCTAGTCAAAGTGCAGACCTAAATCCAACTTAGAATCTTTGGGAAAAAAAACAAAACAAATAATCATAAAAGTAGATGTCAATCAAATTTGATCGAGAAATACAACGAGCAAATAAATTTCCGTCAGTAGAAACTTCAACCCCAAAAGAGGCTTTTACAACTCATTAGCACTTGGAGGCTAAAAAGGCTCATTATTAGGTGTTGAAAATCTTTTTTGGTTGGTGAGTTGGCACGGAGCTCAGCTTTCAAATCAACTAATAATCACACTGAGTCATTCCCCTGCTGGCTGCGAGTCTTTCACCTGCCCTTGTCTCGTCTCTGATCTCGCACATCAAGAGGAGTCGAGCTCCTCACACGCATCCTGGGCAAATCAAAAGGTGGCGTTCGGATGGAGGTGCCGAATCCTAAGTAAAAGTAACCACGTCTCCTGGAACGAGGTGTTCTCTCTCTGTTTCCTCGGTCCCCTCAGCCCCGTTCCTCCCCTCCTCTTCCTCTACCTCTCTCCTTCCAGCTCCTGATAAGAAGACAAAAGATAAACAACCCCCCTGGCATCTGGCATCGATCGCTCCGAGGTAAAAACTTAATGGCTTGGCTCAAAGTAATAACACTCCTGGACTTCTCTCAACTAATGGGATTGATGGACCTTCCTTCCCTCCACACGCTGCCTAGAAACAGTTTGTACTTGGAAGAGAGATGGCAGCAGGAGCCTGGAGGTCAGGAGAAACAAAAAATAAATGAATGCGCCTGAAGGGATTAAATAAACATGTGAATCCACCTGCAGTTATGGAGTTGGAGTGTTTTGCTTTATAATTGCCCAACACGTCGTTGATCTTCGGCGAGGTTCACACACGGCTGGTCTTGATACTCGATTCTGATTTTTTTTTTTTTTAGTTGCCTATGCGACCGCAATCAGACTTTTGTGTGAACGGCTAACCAGCAGAAGAAGAACGTCGACGTCACACAGCGGCACGTTGTTAGTAATAATCGATGTCGTCGTCTGTGGATTAATTTTAAAGGGTTTTTTTTTCAGGCATTGGAGCTGAAAAGATTGTCACCAAATTTTAGCCAGAAGCTATTTAAAAGAAAAGCACAACTGATAAAAATGGCCTTTCGTGAAGCATCGACTGCAACGTTTGACTCTGACGTGACGCGTTTCGGTACAACAGACTTCGTTCATAATTTCATAGCTGTCATTCCAGCCATCCTTTACTTCCAGTCTATCTTCTTCTGATGGAGAATTATGACACACGTCTCATGTCAATGGCACAAAAGCTGGATTGAATGCCGTTCACATACGTATTTGATTCAGTTCCAAATAAAAAAGTGTCTCAAAAAATCTGAATTGGGAAGTTCAGACTGCCATGAAAGTTGGATTTGGGTCACATATTGACAGAAAAAAAAAAAAAATCAGATCTGGGTCACACGGCTGTGTAAGCTTAGCCTTAAAGAGCCGAACATGGGTTTGTAGTTAACAAACCCAAACCTAGATCCTCATCTGCAGATGTTTTAATTCTTCTTTTCGTAATAAGCAAAAATTTTGCCAAATTTCTTGCTACACTTCAACAGCAAACAATAAGGACACAACTGTTTCTTCAATGAAATAAAATTAAACAATTGATTGAGAAATATCTTAAATTAAACAAGTACAGCATGGCTTTCAAAGTGTGGCCTGCACTTGTACTCATCCCGCACCCCTCCTCTGCCCTGATACCTATAAATGAATCCCAGTCCAAACTATTACCTCTGATTGATATCCGGCTTTATTGTAGGGCTTCTGCAGGAGGAGCCAACACTTCAGTCGACATCACTGAAGATTGAGGAAGGGGAGCTTGCTGTTCCCACTCCAAACCTGCTGAAATAGGAGCCCTGGTTGCTGTGGATCAAAAGAGCCGATTTGTTCGCCAGCTGAGGTTTGATCAAACTATGTTAGATGAAGTAGTCTGATGTCGAACGACCGGAAAGACCTCAAACCTCTGGGAACTTCCTGATTCTAGCTCAGTATGAAGAGATATTTAAAAAGAGAATTAGCTCCGACATGTATTATTGTGACACTTTGTGCTTAGATACTCTCACTTTTCTATTCTCTTGAGAAGTTTTAGCCATGTTCTTAACACATGTACATGCTGAATAATGCGACAGAGTGTCAGGGCAACACTAAGAAAATAAAATGTACATAAAGTTACAAGAATAAAGTCGGAATAATATGAGAATAAAGTCATAATATTACAACTTTATTCTCAAAATATTACTTTAATAATGTACTATTACAAATTTATTCCTGTATTATTTCGACCTCATTCTGGTGCAACTTTATTCTGATAATATTATGACTTCATTATGGTAATTTTATGACTTTACCCTCATATTTTTTAATCTTGTCTTAGCATTTGCTCTAATACTCTCTTGTGGACTCAAAAGAATAGTCACAACGGTATAATTTCTTTAAAAATATTTGTCTTTTTATTAAAGAAGACATGACCACAATGGCTTTATTCTCATAATTTTATTTTTTTAATCTATTCTTAGTATAGTAAGCAAGAATTGACGACAAGAGAAAGAGGAGATGAAGTGAAGAATAAAAAGACATTTTTGATAATTTTGACTTTAGAAGGTTTCCTACAACAACCTCAAGCGCCGTCCAGGTTGCCCCCTCCGCTGGGCAGCGTCCACTCACCAGCGGCTTGTTGGACTCCGGAGTATCCGCAGCATTTACTGGAGTCCCAACTCCATCACAGCCGTGTGTCAGAGTCTGTCATGCTCACATCAGCGTTTCCCAGGAGGAAGCCCGGACTGGGAGCCTGTGCAACCTCAAGCCTCAACAGACCAATGCCTCCATTTTTGTGTTCGCAAAACGTAAGAGTGACGCTCAGGCGCACCGTTTCTGGTAATTCAGCCAGCTAATTAGGGAGCTAATTATTCTCCGAGTCATTATGGTGAATTATGAGATTGAACGGTGTCAGATGCTGAAACGGTTTCATCCTCACGCTAAAAATAAACATTTTGGGAGTCGTTCAGCCGCAGCACCTCTCACTGTGAAACAACGCTGTGAATATAATCAGTCTGATTGTGTTTACAACGTTTTTTCTACATTATTGTTATTCAAAGAAGGATTACTCTGTCTCGGTTATTTATGAGGGTTAAATGCCGATGAGGTGACAGCAAGCAGAGACGAGTCACCGCCGCCTCGGTGGGAACGGCCGCGACCTCTGACCTCACCTCCCGTGGGTCCGTCCGCCGACCGATCACAGACACTCACCTTCGGCTGTGTGACGGATTGAAACGGATGGCGACTAGCGAGCCGCGAGGTCAGGCGAGAGCCGACCCGAGCGGAGCGTGTTTATGTGGGGCCAGCGGCTCGTTTAACGATTCATCATTTTCAAATCAGTTCCTTTCATTTCAATCAAAGTTCGACAAGCGAGGAATGGGAAAAGGCAGATTCAAGGTGGGCATCGCTTAGCAACACAGCCACCGCCGCCGCCAGATGCTTTTGCATCATTTGGTCGAGACGGTTCAACGTGAACTGATTGTAAACTGGAGTTGATAGAACTTCTCATTGAGCGTTGCTCAATGCCAGAGCATGTGAGGCTCTTCTGTGCGTATCCCACTCATGGCTTCTAGTTCATCTGGGATTTTCGCTCTGCGGTCGCTCCATTCTTCTGCTTGTGATGTTATCGACCCCTTCTAATCTTCAAAGTGAGTCCTGGCTCTCATGAAAATGTCCCCTGGCTCCGGCTAGGGCTCGGGCGTGCTGATGAATACGTACAAACGGGAGGTGGGCTCGCATTACGTAAGCATTCTGCGATGATAGACGGTAACGCCAGCCGGCTCGTCCTATCTCTGATATCAGAGGGAGATAGCTGGAAGGCACGCTGATACTGAGCCGATAATGAGTTCAAAGAGAGAGCCTCGCTCCTGACTAATCACTGAATACATTATTTGGCGTACACTTTAACAAATTGCATTTTCTGCGAGCGGTGAGGGATTTCGGAGCTCCAGAGAAAAGTGAAAGATCAGTGATAGCACGCTCATGAAGCAGTATGGCAAATTTCTCATTTGCACAACCTGAGATATTTAAAGCCCAACAGCAAATGTCAGAGAACTGAGATACAAAGAAATTCAATTTTTTTGGTAATATCTTATCTACAGTGTCTTTAAAAACTATTCAGACCCATCAAACTGCTTCATGTTTTTTTCTCAGGTTACAAACACAAATTTCATTTTTATGGCATCATACTGTGGAAATGGCTTTCTTCAACAAGGCCAGATAAGCTAATAGGAAATGTTTGGAAAAAAAGATGGAACAAAGAAAACCAGTTAGAGGTTGGATTCATTTGATGCTGAAATGGAAGTTGACCTTCCAGGGCGACTCTAAAGGGGCAGTATTATATACATTTTTGAGCTTTACATCATGTCATAATGTTATTCCCTCATCAAAAACATACCTTGAGTGTTGCTTTAATTCTTTCATGCAAGTTTGAGAAACGCTTTAATCTCCCATGGCAACTTTGTAAAACACCTGGGTAGACATAGCGCCATCTTCGAGGATGAAGCTCCTCCTCAGAGCTGCCGTTTTCAAGTCAGCTCCTTCAGACTAGCCAGCAGCAATTAGCAAACACTTGGTGGGACTGTGCTTCAGCTGAGCTCATTATGGGAGCTACTTCTCAGCAAAACACTGCTAAAAATTTTGCTAAAGTGTTAATAGAGGAGTGATGTTGCGATGACTTCCTGGAGGTAGAGTTTCAAAGAGAGCAAGAGTTTCTTGAAGAGGCAGAGGCCCAATTTCAAGGCGCTAAATTACAAAGTCGTATTTGTGTTAAGTAATTTTTGATATATACAGAATTTTTATATCAACTGAAGCTAACAAAGTCACTTGATTGTAATATAAAATGGCACTATGTGGTTGGAAAACCCTGTTTCTTTTTTTAAAACAAATCTGTTTAGGGGTTTTTAGGGCAGGTGAAGGAGGTCACAGAACGACACATGAATCAGCTCACACTCTCACACATATGCATCTGCTTTTAAAGCGACAGGAGAGTAATATGCTGCTTAAGGGTCTGACCCGGTTCACAGGTCAAATACTGAATCTGTCCTCGCGCTGAAGCTCGACTCTGAAACCTTTGAACAGGCGTCGTACATCATGGCGGGGAGTTCTGCAAGTCATACAAAGAAACTGTGGAACATGGACCATTTTTTTTATTATATGGTGAGCTGCAGTTCCCACGCAGAGGACTATTTCAGCATTTCGTGTAGCTTTAGTTCTCTTTTTTTAACTGTCCTCAAATGAAATCCTTAAACTGTATGGTTTAATAGACTGTAATCTCTGGTGCTTTTATGCTCAGTTATTAAATTCTCATCTGCTTTTACTGTTAGCCTTAATCATTTTGGACTACTCTCATATTTTTCAATCTATTGTACATCGAGTCTCATATCTGACTTTAATAACTAGAGTTCACATTAACATACATTAACAGTATGAATCACCACTTATGTTAATCCTGCTAGCGTGAAATCTTCATCAATCAGTTATGCCTGCATCGCCCTGATTGGGGCCGACACGTTCCCACTTCAGCGGCTTGTTTGGTTGCTTCCTGAACATGTCAGCAGTTTCTCACAGAGCTAATGCAAGGAGACACAGATAACTGTTCACATCCAAGCCGTCATTACATGTCACAACCATTCAGACCGCTTAGGTGGTGGAAGAAGGAGGATGCATTATTTTCAAAATTTGTCTTTACGTACATCTGACACGATTTAATCTTAGAATAAATACAGCTAGCTAGCTGTATTTAGCTAGCACCTTGCTAGCTAGATAATTAAAAAATATAAAAAATATATGTACGTGCCTTGCTACTGTTTTATATCACGGTTTCCTCCAAATACACAGTAGAGCCACGCAAAAGTGTTTTCGAAAGCAAAGTAAAGAATTAGTAATTACCATCCACAGTTATTGGCACTCTTATTAAGGATGTGTGAAAAGCTCTTAAAATAAATTGATCTTTTAGTGCAGTAGCACAATCTAACACTATAAAAATTACTGCAGTTCACTAGCAGTAAACGGTGGATTATTATTATTTTTTTTTATTCTCCACACTTGATGGCAAAACAAATCTGCAAACAGAGGCAGGAAAAGAGTTTGTGAGCTGAGTGAAATGTCTTTAATACAGGCCGAAGGAACAAACGTCACATAAAAATCCGAAACCACAAAGGAGAACAAAGGGAGCGCAAACAGGGCTAACAACTGGGATAAAGAATAATCAACACGTGAGAGTACAGGACGATCTGGAAAAGGAGAAACTTGGATGCTGGGAAGGTTGATAGTAGGTGAATCTGCAGAAAGTGTTGCAGCTAAGGGGGAAAGCGAGGACAGAGATAGCTGAGGGGAACTGATAGGAGAAGTCATAAAAGACACACACACACACACACACACCCACGCACACACGCCTAACGTCAGCATAGTGTCCAGTTAGCTTAGCATGCTTGGGGAGACGATGCAAACTTCATGCAGAAACGCATCAAACTCAGGACTTATTTGCTGAAAGGCAACATTGACGCAAACAGCACTGATGGTGTAGATTGCCAACAGGTTCACAAAGCCACGCAATGATCACGAAACACAAAATAAAAGATGCTTCGGTTAGGTGGAAATTTTTAGGATGGGCCAAAATGTAGGGCTTCAAAAATGTGTAAAAAATGTCTGCCATTTACCCTCACTCTGAAATTAGTTTTTTGTTTTTTTTAAAACTGCAGCTGGTTTATGTTAAACACGCTTGTTTTATTTCTGGCTTTAAGCTTCTCAGTATTGAGTCAAGTCACATTTGAAAACTGACTTTTACTAATAGTTTTAAAAGGTAACTTCAACTTCCATTCAAAAGTTACCTTTTGAACTAAAGGTAACTAATTTAATACTAGCTGACTAGCTAGCTAGCCAACTCATTTTAGGCCCCTTAACCACCTAGCTAGTCCCTTAACTAGGTGACTTGCTAGCTTGCTAGCCAGTTAATCATATTTCATTGTAAGGGGATTAACCTTACAAAACTAGCTAGCTATTTAAGAGACCTCAAATTTATTGTATTGTAAGGTGTTTTAAGAAAAATCTGACATTTTGCTTCTGCAATAAAAGGTCAGTTCATTTTTGAACATCTCAATGCTGGTGTGGACAGCACCTTCGTTATGCTAGCATTTTTGTCTAAAAATTGCCCCCCAAATATCGAACCACCAGGATATTACCAATTTCTTTAAATGTTGTGTATTTAGCTATCACAAAACTTTAAAGTCTATAGAGCGGAGCAATATTTTTTTTGAGCAGGCAAAATTATTTTATGTGCACGTGTCTCATAATAAATGGTCCAGACGATGTATTATGTGAAGGATGTATTGTATGTGAATGGAAATGGTTATGGGTTATTTTTTGTTTTTATGTATTTATTAAAGGTTACTGTCCTTTTGAATGAGCTTTTATTGTTGTATTGCAGTTTTGCCCCTGCTTCCAAGACAGATTTCTCCTATGGGAGTCTAATAAAATTATTTTACATAAATAAAAAAAGCTGGGTTAAATCATTAGTGCTTCTTGTTGTATTCAGTTGGTGAGACCTTAACAACTCACTAAGCCATGACCCATCACAACAACACGGGAGTAAAGAGAGTCTTGTTAGAGCGGTCCTGCTATCTACCTCTCCCAGACAGACGAGCCGTCGCTCTTCCCCAGTTAACACTCCACCCTCTCTCTCTCTCTCTCATCTCCCTCAAAGCCTTTTCTGCTTTCTTATAATATCCTTTGCCCTCCAGCCTTTCCTCATTCCCCCTTTCGCACCCTCTCTGTCCCTCACTGCCAGTGACTTTGTGGATTTTTGCATCTCTCTTACATAACGGCGCTCAGGAGACAAGGGCACTTCGATCGATACTTGAAAGGACCAGCCCCTGGAGGACTCTGTAAATGCCACGTGGCAACATGAGAGGATGACATTTGTGGATGAAGCTGAGAGACGGCCATGAAATACCTGCTGCTGCCAGCGGTGACAGGACTTAGGGGGAAAGAGGGGAGGAGGGCGGCGACAAAGGGGGATCAGGCACAGCTGTGGAGGCTCAGGAATTTGAAGAAAAAAAATATATATATATATAAATATAAAAAGAAATAACAGGCTGATAAAAACATATTTGCTTTGGGGACACAAGCCCGTGGTGATTCATATGTCTGACTGAGATAAAAGCCAGCTGAATAAATATGAATAAATTTATGCGTACCAGGACGTCACAGGGGTGGCTAAACTTTGTTTTCAAAGGACAGAGAAGTAGCACGCGCATTTCTATAGCAAAACGCAGCTTTTGGGGGAGTGGGGATGGGCATGCAAGGTTTTCAGCAATGTCTGGCAGTTTTCACAAGAAACATAACTCAAATATTCATTTACATTCACAACTTTACATAGTGGATCCAAATCCTGAGTTTTCTTTTGCATTTTAAGCCTGACCTGATTACCACTGAGTTCAAGGCACAATAGCTCAAACTATCTGTGGGCTCTGGTGGGTGAAGTATTGCTTTTCGGTTTTAAATCAGAGTAAATTCTCTCACATCCTGCATGATGCTACAGCTGATTGCGCTGTTGCCTGGCAGCAAGAAAGTCCTATGTTGGAATCCTGATCCAGTGCCTTCCTGAAAACAAAACTGGCATGTTCTTCCAGTTTTCCCAAAATCAGAAAACATAAGGTTAATTGGTCTCTAACTTGACGGGTGTATGCATGGTGGTCCGTTCTAAGCTCAGCTGTTTTACTAAACTGTTTTCATTTCCTGTAAAGCTGACGTTCCAGTAACTTTACAAGAAAGTTGATCCGTTCAGAGGAGTCTGTAGTATCTGGCAAATAAATATAACTGTGGTACCAGAAATACGCTTGGCTAAAAAGCACAAAACATATCGACGAAACAAAAAGATGCAGCCAAAAAAGAAACGCATGTACAGCGTCACCTTAACTGCAAAACTGGGTTTTCACTTCTTTGTCCAGAATGTTTTTAGATCAAAGTCTCTCCGAGCGTTGGCGTTTGTGACCTGATTCTTTCAGCCAGCGCCAAAGTTTAAATGTTTGTGGCTCACCCTGGGAGGGAAGAAGGGTTACAATGACAGATCTGCAGTTTTCTGGGTCAGGGCTGACGTGACATGTCGTTCTAAAAAAACGTGCGTCTGCTTGGGGATCATTCGTTTCAGGGTCCGTACCCTCAGGAGCTGCTTCCCCCGTTTAGTCAGATTGCAGCTGTGAGCGTACGGTGTGTTTTAAATCTGATTCGAAGCAGCGCCAGACAAACAAATAGTGTGTAATTGTGAGGAGGAAAGAAAAAAACGATGGATAGTTTTTCACGCAGAAAAATATTTTTAAAAATGCCTTTTTGTGGGCTAGCATAAATTCACCCCACACTTTTCATATTTGTATTTGAAAATTATTTTTAAAAGGACCCAAAAAAATGATTTTCTTTGCACTCCTGATCTCATGTTACAGAATCGTCCGGAGCCAAACGGTAGCGGACGTGCTCAGGACAGGCTGAATAGTGACACAACGCAGACGATGAACAGCAGCTCCAGAGGCAGGTTGTATTTTTTATTATTTTTTTTTTTTAAGGAAACACAACCTCGGTGTTTATGTGCGAGGACCACCGATAAAATCTGAACCCATTAAAACAGTGCTAACAACTGTTCCGCCGCCAACGCTATCGATATGAAAAACAGATGAAGAGAAGAAGAAGAAGAAGAAATTTGCACGACACGGAAAGCAGAGAAGCTATAACAGATTACGAACGGTGAATTACTGAAGGGGGGGGGTGGAAGAAAACAAAAAGCATCCCAGACGTTTAGAATGTGGTGTTCTTTGTTTTATGGGATATCATTTAGGCAAACGCGGGAGAAAACACAGAACCACTGAGGATAATAAAGATCCCCTCTCTAGCCATCAGATTTTTTTTTTTTTTTAATATAAAAGTCGATCTATTAGGGGTTGTCATGCCAAACCGGTTATCGCCCTGAGCCAGCTGGCACTGACCACTTAATACATGCTAGATGAGGTAAAGGAGATAATCGAGTGAAAGCTGTGTATAAAATCAGCATTGGTCTGAATATCCTTGCACAGCCATTTTATAGTAATAGGCATAAAAACTTCCCAGTTTTCCTCACCTATTCCGTCAGATCCAACATTATCTGTCCCCCCAAGTCACGTTGAGTTTAAGTTTTGTCACGGTTCAGTTAAATGTGGTCCTGCTTCCTGTTTTAATCTACAGTACCAGCTTAATGGTGTCTTAGTTTTTTTTTTTGTTTGTTTTACTGGAGCATGCTGGTTTCTGGCCGTCTTGCCTGTCTGTGGCTCCTCTTATTATGACACCTTTCCTTTCATAACAGCGTGACCCAGGGCTTTCTGGGCTCGGCGAGATAATAAAGAACAGCGCTGAAGCTCGTTTCTGTAGCTGCTCGAGGATTTGCCCAGCTCTTATCGGGGATGTCACTTAAACACAGCGGGAAGATTTTTCTTTATTTAAGGAAATGAGAGTGTTTAAAAGTAGTTTTTTTGTCTTCAATTTTTTTTTATTTGACTTCCAGTTTTGTTCTGAATCAAGCATTGCCTTTGATTTCATAAATTACCTACTTGGGTTAAATTTATTGCAGTTTGGTCCAACAATGAAACAAAGTACATTATTTTGAAGAACGACAAATAAAAATCTTAAAGTCTGCTACGCGTGTATTTTTTGCCACCAGGTTTCCACATGTAGAGAGTGCCGTTTTGCGTCCCTTTCTTTGCAAAACAGCTCAAACTTCGTCAGATTGGATGCAGGACTTACACCGACATAATTTATTCAGACTTGAATTCAGGTCTGGACATTGACTAGGCCATTCATAGACATGGACCTCTGTCCCCATGTAATGTCTTTTGTGACCCGGATTAGGGTTGCTTTAAAATTGCACTTAGCCGTCTACGTAACCTCTCTGACCAATATTCGAATCTTTGCTGAATAAAAGCAACCCCACAGCATGATGCTGCCACCACCACGTCTCATCTCTGGACTGGTGTGTTCAGGGTCATTTACTTTCACACAACATTTTATATGTAGGCCAAAAAGTTGAAATTTGCTCTAATTTTTCTCCAACAGAAAATGAAAACAAACATTTATGGCGCCCTTTCAGACGTTTTGCTGTCTTGCTGTGAAAGTGGGACTTTGAGTAGAAGGCACAACCTGTCCAAAGTGTGTGTGTGTGTGTGTTTTATTTTTAATCAAGTCATTTGTATCTCTGTGGTATGCTAATGGCGTCCTCATCCAGGTCCCTTTTCTCGCTTCAGCGTAACACCCCCGCCATGCCTCCGTCACTCACTGCAGCCGGGTTCGTGGCGGCGCCAAATCTGAGCTCGCCCCGGCTCTGATTCACACGCTACTCCCACGGACATGTGAGCAACAACTCTGAAAAAAAAATAAAAATGCTGAATGATTCAGAATGCCGTCCCCGAGAACTAAGGTGCAAAATAACACCGACCGTGACAGGGCTGCCACTTTCCGAGCTGCTAATGGAGCACTTTTAGCTTAGTACCTACAAATACCACAATGTAATTAATTAGAGACATGAGGCTGGCAGAGAATTACAGAGCCTTAGTCACCGAGGTGAAGAACGTATGTGGGTGGAAATGGAAAGCAAAGTGGAGGAAAAATATCTTGCTGGCTTGCCAGATTTCATTTGTGCTCAATGAAAAATGTAGCGATCACACAGCTCAATCTGCTCCGTGTTATGTTTTATACAAAGATGGAACACCGTGTTCGTGCTTGATAGGATTAGGATTCAGATTGTTTAATTACTGTTCACGTTCATATAAGATCTTTTTATTCACGACCTTCTCTGCTTTTTAAAAAGTGTCACATGCATTTGTATGTGGTCCTGTTTACTCCAATGGCCCTAAATAAAAAATCTGATGTAACCAATAACCTTTAGAAGTCATCTAATTTATGAATGTAATCCACATTGGTGTAATCTAACATCAGGATAATTTCGTCTTTTTTATGTCATTAGGAAACCAACAGCAGCACACAGCCCAGCGAACACAGCAGGAAGTGGATTTACCTTCCAGCGAGACAATGAGCTACAACTGAACGGTTTTAATCAGGGGCGTCCAAACTTTTTTTTGCCGCATTGGCCAAAACCATCGAGTCAGAAGAACTCACAAAAATAAAACTAAAATCAAGCAAATAAAGTTGTAATTTTCTTTTTTTGTAGGACTGAGGAGTTATTCATTGTAGATCCGAAACATAAAAAAGGGATGTTACTCTCTTAAAATATAACGCAATTATGATCATTTTCAAATTTGTTTGGGCCCAATTGAAGAAATGTATTTTCAGTGAAAGAAAAAGGATTTGGGTCACTTTTTGTTCAAAACGGTTTAATAAATAAAAGCCGTTTTGGAGAGACGTGGTTCTGCGTCTTATCAAAGCTCGGTTACAAAAACGCAAACGCTTTTTTGTCGTACTTAACATTTTCCACTGTAAGAAAATTATGTCGGTAATAACAAGTTAAAAATAACAAGTCTCCATCTGGGTCAACCATTTGTGCTGGATGGCTCAACTTCGTATTATTCTCAAGCTGCAAACTCAGTCCAAGCGGCACAAATGGCCCCCCGGGCCTTGAAAACCACAACAAAAGCCTAAAAGACTCTAAACCCTGTCATAAAGTAATTCTCTCTTGAAGTAGCTGCAGGAAACTGATCAAGGTCACCAATGATGTGCCCCTAAAATTTCCTCTGTTTAGTCACAGACACTTTAGCTACAATGTATGGCGACAAAATCTCGCTGAATGTAACTTTGTGAGAGAGTGAGTTCGTCCAGCGACCGCAACCAAGAAATGAAACAATCTGCTCCAGATCGTCAGCGGGGACGCACACAGCCGAGGTACGACTGGCCTTTACTTTGTGTACATGAATATCTACCTAAATCTAGTTTTATTACATATTTTACTGTTTAGTTCAGATCAAAAATACTATGTAGAAATACAGAGGAATAAGTCTTCTGTGTGATCAGTGTCCACATGTCATCTATCTATCTATCTGTTTCTTCTATCTCATGTTCAAGAACCAGAAGGCATGAACTACTTCCTGTAATCCATCTCCTTTGATGTGATTAGATAAACACGATTAATCCCCCACCGAGTGCTTTGCTGTGCACAGGCCTATTTAGAATTGCAAAGCTGCAAAGATCACTCCCAAAGGAAGAGGATGTGACAAACAGCTGAATGTCTTCAGAGCTTCGCGGTGAACTCTGTACGAGTCGGCGGCCATGTTGGACATTTTAATTGCAACATGTTTATTAATCCCAAACTTCGCTTCTCGCAAGTTCTCTGTTATTGGATGTTGAAGGCAAAAATGTTAGCTGGAGGCAGAATGTAATCACTGGGTTTCTACATGCATAATAATGAGGGGAAGGAGAAAAAAAATGGAATTTTTATTTCTTTTATCGTGACTCTTTTGATCCCAACTTGACACATTGGCTGGTTGAACCTCTTCGTAACCTTAAAAAATAATTGTTCTGAGTCACATGTTTACATTTGTGCCAGCCCGTTGTCTGTTAGGCCACGTAGAGTACAATCAGAGTCCGAGGACGTTGGTTGTGTGCTTAATTATCACAGCTGACACTCACCGAGCTGAGGGAGACGTCTAAACAGTTTGCCTGCTTTCGGTCCCAGTTCATTTAGCTGCTGCCCGCAGGGCTGAAGCTTTTTATTATGAATGAGGCGCTTCATTGATGTGCCTCAAAGTCAGAGGCTCATTAGAGCTAAATACTGTGCAGAGGCTGCACTTGCATTTCGATGACTCCAGAAGCTGTACGGTTACGGCCCACCTCTGTCGCTTTGTCCGCTTTTACCAATCAAATAAATGTGGCACAACATAATTTGACAGCATTTCTGCGTATCTTGTTCATCGTAATTTTTTCACTTGAATATTTATACTTAGAAACATTTTATATGGTTTTGCTGCATTAAAGCTGTAAAGCTAGCTTTCAGAGCATGCGGTCTACAAGCTAATCCTAGCTTGAGAATGTATCTGCAGTTAGTTTGAATGCCGCAATTCACTCCATCCGCACCGATGCGCAAGAGTTTGCTCTTTTCTTTGGTCTGCGTCAGAGTTCGATTGCGCATTCACACCACTCTAAACGAACCAGTTTCTAGGCAAACAAACTAGAATTCAGTTAAAAAGGTATAAATAGGGTTGGTGTGAATGCGCCTCAACAGAGCTATAGACCAAACTCTGCAAAGGTTACTTACACACAACCTATACAAAAACACAAGTTTGAATTCATTTTAGGGTTTCTGTAATCCAAATTATATATACATTCTTCATAAATAATAGATTTTTGCAGACCACAATTAAATATATTAATGTTTGTGATTTTAACATAGTTCAGAGAATACCAAAACCTTGCCATTTAACTGGTGGTGCGTCTAGGCGATGGTTTCTTCTCACTGAGAATTTCTCTCCCACTGTTTCTGAACGAACCGCTAATTTTCGCACCAACATGTCTAAACCGCAGACGGTTGTACTCAAGCTTTGGATGTCTGATGATTACGTCAAAGCCAAGCGTACCCCGGTATCAAAGGTGTCAAATACCAAATACCAAATCCCTGGTTTAGCCTGTGTTGTTGTGACTTACAGCAGAGATTAGCAGCCTGCTTCATTAGGATTGTAGCAGCTAAAATTACCTCACACGGCCATAGGGACACCACAACGTCATCAAAGCTTTACTCACAGCAGCGTGAGGAAAGATCAATAACAAAACAGCTGAATTGAACTGGATGATACTTTATTAGTCCCAATGGGAGATTAGATAAGAGCAATTAGGCTCCACACCTCCGGCCGACCTCGTGCCGCGTTACAAATTCGTGTTCTGTGTCAGTTTCTACCAGTATTACATAATCGTCTCGCAGCCGGTCTGACTGGCGCGACCCCATCAATAGCGGCACGTTTACGCAGGAGTAAACAGAGGACTACAGAGCTCCGTCCGATCCTGTTCGATGCTTTCATTTCAATAATTTAGCATAATGACTGAACACAGATGCTTTTTTTCTTGTAATAGAAAATGACAAAAGAGAATGAAATGAGTTGAATCTGTGCATAATTTCCTAGCTCACCGCTCCACTGCTTTCTGTTGATTGAGGCTGAAGCCGCTCTTTGTTGTGCTTCCAGGGAGCTGCCAATGAATATTTACGTACAGGCTTTAAAGATCGCTTTCTTTTGTGTTCCTCTTCGTGTAATACCAAGAGGACAGGGAGTATTTCCTAATGTTGGCCATGTTGCCCCTCAAGGGCCTCGTTAGCATGTTCCAAAGTGAAAGTTAGTCGCCGTTTGCCTTTCTCCTTCAGCTCACTTATTGACCCGTTCTTAATTACGTAACAATTACAGTTTAAAAATAGCCTGTCATCGCAGCAGATACCCCTCTGCAGCCAGAATCCATCTCTATCTTCTGTTCTTAGGACGTCTGTATCACAGGATTAGGGGTCGCCTAAATGGGATTACTGCCATCTCAAGGACCCCCTTTGATATTCACTCATTCACCCTCTGAGATTAGTGGACCACTTTAAATTCCAGTTTGGTATGGGTGCTTCAGACACGCTGACTATTAGGCGGTCTGTTGCTCTGGTTTCTTATTTTTAAAGCCAGACGGACACAAGTCTGTACTCTCCTATGTTTCCTTCTAGTGGCTTTGCGTCTACCCAACCTTAATCTGTCACCAGCAGCGTGTTCATCCACCTTAAAATTCAGGTTGGAATTACGAAAATAAATTTGCTCCAGTTTGAGCAACTGAGGTGCTTTATCGGCTATATCGAAATTGGTGTACTTCGCGAAACTGCATTGGAAGTGCTACTTTCGCATCACACGAGTCATGTGGTCAACACAACCCGATGTTACTGTTGGAGGGAAGGACGACAGGAAGTGGTAGGAGGATTACAGCCCAGCTTGTTTTTTAGTGACTTGTCGTGTGAAAAGACCTATTGAGTTGTCATTTTAATTGCGATTCTTGGAAACACCGCCATTGCGAAATTTTTTTACATTGCACAATGCTGACGATGGCACGGCTTGACAAACCTGAAATGTCTGATTAGGCTTACAGAGAGAGAAAACTCAACAGCGTTATGCAGCTGTTAAGAATTTCCTTTTAAAAGGCTCACCTTGTCTAAAAGCACAAACACATGCGTGTGCCTACATTGTCATTGCAACATTATCTTTTTGTTAATGGTAAGTAATCAAATGTTCTTGACAGGTTAGCATCTGTTTACGTCTCCCTCTCGGTGATGCTAACTTCCAAGTCTGTTCAGCATCACAGGACAGCCACCGGGGGGTGGTTGGGGGGGGTGGGGGGGGGGGACGAGAGGACAAAGATGCAACCGATGTTCGTTGTGGGAGGTGAGAGGCGGAGACACAGCTTCGCGTCTGACCTCAGGTTCACCCCTTGCCTTTTCCAGACTAACATTGGAGGAGCCGCGGAGGGATCTCTCATCCCTCTTTTCTTTCTTTTTTCCCTTTTAATCACTCACTTCTCTTAAAACTCTTTTATTTACCTCTGCATCCACACCTTCCGATTGAAATACCAATATTTTTTCCCTCACTCTCTCAACACCCTTTCTGCGTTGGGCCTTTCTCGGAAAATTGGACTCTGCAAAAATTGAGATCTTAAAAAGTCGGTTTTGTCCGGACAAAACTGTATTTGCAGACTTTAGATTTTTCGCTGCCACCATGGGAGCACGTTTCCCTGCTGCACTGACTGGGTCACAAAGAACACCGAGTCACTTTGCTCCAATATGCCCCACAAAAAGACATTTTAAAATAGCCCCGTGCTGGTCGAATTTATTTGCAAACTGCCTTACCAAAAATATTCCTAGCCCTTGATAATTTTGCACTAATAGCTAATTAATTAAGCGATTTATGGAGGCAAGCAGTTGTAAAAAAAAACTGTGTGGCATTTAAAAATAAAGCAGGACAAAATGCGAACAGCTTCAAGGGGTACGAATACTTTTGCGAGGCATTGTTGATTTTTTTTCTCCCAGCTTACAGAGTAAACGATATTAGACATTTTATGCTAGCTGTCACGTCCCACTGCTGATAGGCATCGGCCTCGTCTCTGTGTTTAATCTGGAAAAGCCAACACACTGAAATACAAGTAATTTCACCTTTGCAAATATGGAGATGAACTGTGCATATTTATGGCTCACTCGCCGCACACAACGTTCAGAGTAATTTATATTCCGTCGTCGGAGGCTTCTTTTGTAGGCTGGACTTCATCTCCCACGATGGCTAGAAATTGAATGTTTTGATGGTAGCAATACATATTCATCATTTGGAGTATTGTTGATGTTGGGAACAAAGTTAATGGAAAAAATAACATTATGATGGTAAGCAGATTGGAAATAAATCTTACCTTAATTGGGGTTGTGTAAGGTACTTATGAATAGTCAGTAATATTTGTTTATGTATTCCAACATTAGGTGGCTGTGCTGGAAGCTGAAGTGATTGGCGACTGGAGAAAAAAAACACACACACACACACAGCTTGTTTCAGTGATATAAAATATGTTCTTTTGAGTGCAGAGTAGTGCTTTTGCCTTTCTGTCACATTTAAATGTTTTAGACTAAAAATATATTTTTAATATCAATACAAAAACTCATCTCCAGATATCTCAACATGTCATACAGAAATAGCAATATGGCAATAATGTTTTATATCATTGTGAGGATATTTTTTGGTCTATTTTTTTAAACAGAATATTGCAAGTGACAGTTTTCCTGTTTCATTGTCTTCCTGTTTGAGCCCATGCCACTGCAGCTTAACAGAACAAAAGTCAAGACTTTGACTAGGCCACCATTTGGTAGTGTATGTGGGATCACTGTCCTGTCATGACCTATGGGTCGCGAACCGACGGTAAGGCCTTCACCTTATTGGATTTTCTTGTGGAGCGCAGAACACATGGTTTAATCTTTAGTGGCAGGTAAACCCCAGATCATCACACCACCACCACCGTGTTTGGTTGTTTGTGTATTGGTGTGGTATTAAGGTGTTTTGGGGATTGTCACAATGTCTTTTGGCCAACATGAGACAGACGTTTGTAGGGATATTATGGTTAGCACTGGTTCCCAGCTTGGAACTCTCCTATGGATGCCTGTTTTCTTCTTTTTTTTTTTTTTTTTGCCAAGTCTCCTCCGCCTTTTTTTTTTGACCCAGTGGACGTGTTGTTGACGTCGCCCGCTTCTGAGAAGGTTCACCGCTTATCTCATGTTTCCTCCATTCATGGATAATGGATCTCAGAGTTCTAAAACTTTAGTCCCGACTCTGTAACCCCTATCCCGACTGACAGATGCTTCTCATCTGTTCTTCGAAATTATTTTAAGCATTTCCTCTTCCTGTTGTCAGGCAGGACAGACGAACCATTTTCTTACTCTGCTCCATCAGTGTGCGACACTCTACGACGGGATCTGAAGCTTTCCATCTTGGCTCATTTGGCGTAATTCAAGTTTCTTTTAAGACAAAAGCATGAAACTTGCTGTTGTTTCATTAGCTTATTTAACCGAGTCAAATTTTCCTAACTGCTTGTTTTCTTGCTGTGTTTGATCCAAACATGTCTTGGACCTCATCGAGTCAACCTGTATAAGTAAAGGTAAAAAATTAAGAAATTAAGGGATTTCTTAACACCTGACATTTAAATTAGTGTGACGAAAGGGCAAAACACTGAAGCAATCTTTTCTCACAGCACTGGATGCTGAAGTGTTTGTGTTGTTTTAGTTCCACAGCAGCTGATCTAACAATATGCTCCCTTATAGTCTGAACGAGAGCCACCGTGATGCCTCACTTCAAAGGCTGCGTTATCTGCTGCTGTCCAGCCTGAGAGGCAGAGCAGCTGGAACAGCGAGCACAACGGTCAGCGCTCCACAGCAACCTCTCCAGCCCAGACAGAGCCACGGTAAAAAAAAAATAAAAAAAATCAATGCAACACGGGAATAATCTGGGCCGCCTTGGCAAAAACACAACAACTCGCTCCAGTCGCACTCCAAAACACGAGGGCATAAAACAAATCGGGACAAATTTTCATTGAAGTGTCAACAAGCACAAAAAAGGTTGTGCCAGCGAGCATTAATGTGGAAACCCATAACCATGGCAACAGACAGGCTGAGAAAAGCTCATGCGTGGATGTCGAAGCGGCCTCGCTAGCCGATTAGGCTGTTCCCACAATTAACTTTTCGACTTGACGAAGATTCACGTGTCGGTCCGCCGTTTCAGTGGACACGTTCAGTCCTCCGCCGAGGCGCTCGGGAAGATCTGAAGCTCCTCCGGATGCAATCGCAGTAGGCCAGTGAGAGCGGAGGAGAGAGTCGTGAATATTTATAAAGGGTCTGAATCATCCAGCGCTGGGGGGTCAGACGCACTAAACAGAAACAGGCTTTCTCGACTCATACAGTCTTCCGCAAAAGCTCCTGCTTTTGCCAGCGTCTGGACTGGGAAGGGGAAACGGGGGGTGGGGTGGGGGGGATGGATCGCTGCTCACTGCATGCTGTAGGTGCAGATGCAGGTCGAGCTGAATGGAATAAAGGGATGAGAGGATTATGTTTGTTATGAATGAACCCGTCTGTTCACTTTCTTCATCTGGCCGGTTGCGTCACAAGCCCGTTTTTAATCACTCCAAAAATCCAGCGAAAATGATTAAAGTGAGACCGACACAAGCCAACAACAAACCTTTTTATTTATTTCTGTTTCTATTAATTTATTTTTATTTTTTTTTGCTGCAACCTGACTCGTCGTTATGCAACCCTTCCATACATTATGAAAGAGAGTCGGAGTGAGAGGAGTAGGCCGTGAAGTGACATTTTTCAGGAGCGGCTTTTACTGACAGGAGAAGACATCAAGGTGTTACTGGAGGGAGGAACTCTCCCAACAGATCCTGATAACAATGTCACAGAAAATTAGACTGCCGACGCTCACATCCCGCACCAGATATTCTCAAAGGAGTGAAAATGTGTTTTCACAGCTGGGGCATTTCAGACGCCGGCATTAAAAAAAAAAAAAAGCTCAAAAGCATTTGTACGCGTCAAACTTTTCCCACATTTTGTCACGTCGTAGCCTCGGCCTTTTATGTGCTTCTTTGGTTGGGGTTTTATGCGAAGAAGTAATGCAAAGTGGCACATGGTTATAAAGTGAAACGAAAAGGACATGCTTGATTTTTATTTTTTTTTTTGTTTTTTCTTTTGGATTGGACCCTATCGCAGGCAAGGACCAAGTGTAGAACGAAGTAATGAAAAACAAAGTTGAAAACAGGCCGCCCAAGAGGAATCAGGAGCAACAGGAAACAAAACAACTATGACTAAGAGCAAAAAAAATAAAATCTAAAAAAGATTTGTTGTGAACGGGAAGTTTAAAGAGTGGCACAATGACTCCTGGATCTGGGAGCAGACGGGTGTAGTTAACGGAATGCGTTGCAGCTGTGGGCGAGAGCGAAGCGGGGAGAAATGACACGGTAGCTGCGTTTCCATTACAGATGTGCGCAAAACTTCGTTGACGAGAAAAAGAAAAAAAAAACAAAAAAAACCCTACCATTTTGGAATTGCGCCGTTTCCGTTACATAGCAAATTAAAATCACATGTGGATAAGTTTGTTCATGTGACAAGTCATTAAAAAACATGCTCATCCTACCACTTCCTGTTGATTTTGTTGTTTTTTCTGCCAGTAGTAGCATCTGGTTGCTGATCACAAGACTCGTGTGACACGAAAACAGAGTTTCCATTGCAGTTTTGCAAAATACTGTAATTTTGATACAGCTGAAAAACAACTTTATCCTAAACACAAGAAGTTTTTAATCGAAAAACTTTTTTTGTTTTCCGAAATTGACGCGTTTCCATTAAGCAAATTTATGCTCGTATCTCCAATCTGTGCAATTTTACTGTCAGTCAAAGTGCAAATATAGAAACAGTGAACCACACAAACAAACGTTAACCAAATTTTAAGGAGTTGTTGTTCATAACAATACGCCACTTTGTATCGGCCTTTAACTTTAAACCCCATTATAATACATTGCGATTTGAGGCAGTAAAGTGACAAATTGTGAAATAAATTACAGGGGAATAAGAGCTTTCACAAGGCTCCGCGGTTTTTTATTTGGCCTCCTATCAGATGATATACAGATCAGCCGGGCTCCCTGCTTCAGTTCCCGCTGCCAATCAGGCTAATGTGCCGTTACCAACGGCAACTCATGAGTGACATATGTGGGCGGCAGGAATCGCTGTTAGCCCTCTATTACTGGACCAGGATAATGAGACTGTCCCGCTGTCAAGCATCTGCGTCCCTTGCTCTAGTTTTTCCGTCGGCACACTTCTGCTAACACGAACCAACGCGCTCATTGTGGCTTCTTGTGCAGGGCGTACGAATGCCTGTGCTTTGCTTTGAGGAACGTGTGTGTGTGTGGGGTCTCGTTTATTTAATTTGTTTGTATAAGGCCGTGTGTGTGTGTGTGTGTGGGGGGGGGGGGGTTGTAGGTGGCAGCGAGTTTCATAGTGAAGGTGCAGTTGTAGCAGCGGACAGATTAGGTGCATTTATCTTCATTTGGCTGACTGTTGTTGGCCGAGCGTTGCCAACTGGAACAGCATCGCTCCAACTCTCTGCTCCCCTCCCACAGACACTCAGTCCATCGCTTCGACTCTGAAAAATGAATGAGACGCACACACCACTCTCCGTCCCCGTCTCTTTGTCCCTCTGGACCTCGGCGCTTGCCAGATCCTCATTCCGTATTCCGCTTCATACTCGTCCCCGTTTCCGATTATGTACAAATGTCTTCCCTTCTTCTTTTTTTTGTTTGTTGCAATCTGGTCTGGTGTCACTGTGACATTTGACAAATAGCGCAGCAAATCATGTCATACATTCCTTTTGCGCTTTGAATGATAATATCCTCACCATTGATTCCCGCTTGTGGAGCAGATGCCAGGCCAGCACACACACACGCAGATTCGGCACGGGTGAAAAACAGGATTAAAGACTAATGACTTATTGAATAAATCATTATGTTTTATTTTTTGTTGTTGTTGCTGCATCACCAGGAGGGTGAAAATTAAAATCGACTGTCCTACTTTATCAACATACCTTTTAGTGCAAATTAAAAGAAGTGAAGTGAACATGCTCCAGAACTCATCCGTCCTGCACGTCTTGTCTCGGCTGCAGACTGAAGCGTGCCAGAGGTGGCTGAAAGCCAACCGTGTCACGGCGCAGACTAATAGATGGCCGCCGCCTGACGTGTGGCATTTTTAGTGCTTATGTACCGTGGGTGAGTGCTTGTGTGCGTGCAGTTAAGCGCATATGTTTGGATGTGTGTGTGGCTCCGGCCGTGATGGAAAGCCACATTCCATTATTGTTGTGAGTGAAGGGTGAGGGGAACCGTATTAGACAGGACCACTTGTGTATTTCAGATGCCATTTTGAATTAAGCCGGCACGCTGAAGGTTACCTGCAGAAATCGAAAGTTGTTCGCCTGAGAAAATGCATTCATGTGAGGGCAGAGGATGTAGACGGCGGGGAATACTTTTACAGACTGAGTAAAACGGAAAAAGAAAAAAAAAAAAAAAAAAACATTTCCGGCAGTCTTCTTTTTATGAATTTTTTTTTTCATTTTATGGTATCAAATAATGCCAAGAATTTAGAGGAGAGAAGCAGACTTGAGTTAATGGAAATCATTCAATCGTAGCAATTAATTAACTTCGTCTTCTGGTAAAATAATCAGATTTTTTTTTTCTTTCCAAGCGAGCTGTAAGGCAGATTTAATGTGCTATAAATAAAGGCCATGTTCAAATTGTCCCCTAGTAAACGGCGTCATGCACAGTATGCACTAGGCATACTTTGTTACTGAAGGCCTACTGAAGAAAAAAAAGATAATTACAACTTTAATGTCAGGATCATTCTTTTCCAGTGGCCCTTATCCTCTTATGTAAAATCTCCTGTTTTCCACATCTTAAAGATAATCTACTGGACTGAGATCTGGTGACTGGAAGCTGTCAAAGTACAACTGACTCATTGTCACGATCAAGAAATTAGCCTGAAATTATTTGAGTTTTGTGACGTGGATCATCGGTCTGCTGGAAGTAGCTGTCAGACGTTTGGTTACGCTACGGTCACAAACGAATGGATGTCGCAGCAAAACTCAAGTGAGCTGTGGAATTTAAATAATGCGCAATTGGTTCTAACGAATTAAACATGTGTGTGAATAAAATATCCTCCACACAAATTGCTGCTCACTGTATATTTCCTCTTTTAGGGCATTTTCTGCAAACCCGAGAGAAGCCGAACCATTTAGCGCTAGCAAACGTGCTACGTTCGAAGCTCCTTAATGTCTCTTCCCGTTCTGATGCCTGGTTTGAACTTCGACAGGTCGTCTTCAGCGCGTCTCGACGCCTGAAGGAACTGAGTTGCTGCCGTGACGTAAGCTGATTTGCCAACTGCATTAGTGAGCGCTTTGGTAAATCTGTAGAATAAAGTGGAACGAGAGAGTAGAGTCCATTAGTTCCTCTTGTTGGAGTGAGCAGCTAGAATCATTTTTTTTTTTTAATTGTAAAATGACACAAAATGTTACCCAAGATGCATTTCAAGGAGTAAATCAGTAGATGTTTTGCACTCAGTAAAAGTTTCAGTTCTGCTGTGCTGATTCTAAGAGTCAACAACGAATGAAGCTGCATAAAAAAAAAAAACAAAAAAAAAAAAACACTTATCCATAAATTGATTCATTTTATCTGGTGCCATAAACTCGGGTTCGGGAAGTCGGCCGTTCAACTTCTTCTCTCCAAAAAGCTCAAGTAGCGTAGCCAGAGCGCTTCATTGCTCCGGCAGCGTGAGCGCTCGACTGCTGAGGAGAGAAAACACACATAAAAAAATAAATAAATGCATTTTTCCAGTTGAAAGATCGTCTTCCCAAAAGTTGGCCCTTTTGAGGCTGTTGTGGTTAGGGTAGAAATCCCATAGTCACAACATTTTAAACTGGAACAGCTCAGAAAACTATCAAATTGTTCACAAAGTAACAATACGTTAAGCAGAGGGGAGCCACACGGAAAGTTTTAAATTCTGACGGCTAATGATGTGTAGCTAATAAGGAGAAGAATGAGTCTGGCTAACAAAGTCTTGTAGCAAAAGAACGCCTATTTTTAATACCACCTGTGCACTTCCTTCTTCAGCTACTTCTTTGCCTTTAAAAGAAAAAATAAAGGGGAATTCAAAAGTAGAATACTTTGCTATCCATAATTTTGGTAAATTAAACCAAAATCTAATAACTGGTTGTGAAACTTGTCAGCCAAAAACATCCATCAAGCATTTGAAATAAATGGCAATAAGTCTTTTTGGCCTACTCATCCTTGCAGAGTCGTTTTGATCAACCCCTTGCCGTAGCAACTTAGTTGAAGTCTAGATCTTAATTGATGTCCAGACTGACTAGCCCACACCAAAACCTTTTGAGTTTGTTGTTGTTGCTTTAGCTTTTCATGGGTTTCAAAACCTCATTGTCTCGTTTCTGGGGGTTTTTGCCTCCAAAGGAGATTTTTTAGTACCTCAGTGGTTTGTATGGGAGAACAGGAGTGTTGTTAAGAAAGACCTACATCTAATGGTGATTTCACACCTGGTAATCTGGTAGGCTTTTCGGTTTGATAGGAGTCCAAAATTGTAACGTTTGTGTCAAACGATCCAAACCCTTTGAAAAACCTGTTCCCTTCCTCACCTGTGGTGGCGCTGCACCGAGATTTACTGAAGGAAACGAGATGAAAACCTCTGGAGAAAACACTGAGCGCAACTTCCCTCACGAAACGTGAACACAAATTGAGTAGCATCAGATTTTAGCGGTGGTAGGGTTTTTCTTTTCCATCCATCCATCCATTTTCTGTACACCCTTGTCCTTAGTGGGGTCGGGAGGTGTTGGTGCCTATCTACAGCTAACGTTCTGGGCGAGAGGCGAACCAAAACCTGGGTATTTAGACGGATCAGACTTCCACTTCTTTGGTCCACATCAGCTTGATGACGCATTCACAATCAAGCTTATGATTTATTTTTTTAAAAAGAGGACGACAGCACTGTCGTATCTCTACTAAATGATGCCATCACTGTAATTATTCTGTCATTTTGTGATGCCATCTTGTCAGACATTTTCTTATCAATAGTCTATTTCCAGATAAAGTCTTTGCATCAGTGCTGTAAACAAAACAAATACCAACCCTTTCAAAGCAGTACAAGTTAAAAAAAAAAAAAGAACATTATAAGCATCTGAAAAATAGTCTGTTTAAGGGGAAATATTGAATGACTTTGCTTTGACCCTGTCCTTTTGGGTTCTCATGTGAAATCTAAAGCAGATATCTTTCATACGGATTTGGGGAAGCAGCGATCCGGGAACGTACAGCTGAGAAGGGACGGAGCGAGCGAGATGAGCTTCGCCTCAGTCCGAGAGGAAAGGTGAAATAAGAGAAAGCAAAGAAAGCGTCCTAGAGAGACGGAGGGGATTGGTTTTACCTGCACTACGGTGTTTAGATAAACTCCAGCAGCGGGGAGCTGAGGCATCAGCAAAAATGAAACAGGATGCAGGTCTAACTCAGCAACTTCAAAGAAAACTCAGAAGAGTTTTAGGAACTCTCAAGTCTCTGAATTACTGTGGCAATGTGCATTGCATGAGTTAGGAAGAGTGGTGCTATTTTATGGGCACTTCTTGGCCCTTAGCACATCCTGACACATTATGCCATTCTCTGGAGGACAGGACGGGTCTAATGCGAAGGAAGTGGGAGGAGAATGAAAACAGCGGAGAGCATCGGGAACCGTTCTTCTGAGCTCTGCTGTCCAGATTCAGACCTTTGAGTCAGCAGGAAAGCATCGTGTTGCCTTGTTCCGTTAACTTTCTTTGATCACAAGTTTCTGAACACGATTGCCTCGAGCTTTAAGAAGCAATACTAGGAACTAAATGCAGACACTAACATCCTCGCAGTAACACTGATACTTTGTTCTTTTGGATCTTATATCAAAGATCAATGTGTTGGCATTCAAGCTCATTTTAAAAAAAAGTCAAAGTAGATCAGAGGATTTAGTTGATTGTGTACGCAAAGAATCGAAGTATTAAGCACTTCAAAGAAGCCGCAATGCCTTCAGACCATCTTTAACGTTCATAAGAAACATTTCAAACCTCCCACTCCTGCATAGCCGTGTGCGTCTTAAAAAGCTTGCACGCTCTATTTCGTGACAAGATGAAGCATGTCACTGAAGTAAGTATTTCAAATTATCTTGTTGAAGCAGTTGAATACCATATTTCATTGGGTGAGATTGAGTCTTTTGGTCCTGGTTAAGCTTTTTAAAAGTTTTGTACAATCGCAAAGTTCAATTTTGTGTCAAATGTAAGAAATTTGTTAAAATATAAGAATGGCGCATGGTTTTCAGTTTTCTCTTACAGGTGAAAACTTTAATAGTTGCAGTTATGAAGATGATGTATCCACAGTTGAGGGTTCTTTGTGGTGTTGATTTAGCATATGCTGTTGTTTACGATTGTAACATGATCAAATTTAATGTCATTACTTTCCATGACAGTGGTCCTGTTTTTCCACTAGCCGTATAATTGGGCAAATTGGAATTACAAAAAATTAAACATTTGCTGAACGGGAACGATTTTGACAAAATGTTTTCTGATAAAAGGTTCAGAGCTTTATGGAAATCAACTTATTTAGCAAGAAAACTGTGACGAAAACTTTCGCACGAGTCACGTGATAAACAACCGGATGTTGCTGCTGGCGGAAACGACAAAGAAGACGACAGGAAGTGGTAGGAGGATCATGATGCAGCTTATTTTTTTTAATCTCGTGAACAAACGTAATAACTTATGATTTTTATAACTTTTCTTATTTAATGGGAACAGCAATCGCAGATCAGGTTTTTTTTCCACATTAGAGGAATATCGACAACGTTTTGCTCACATTTGTGAATGTCCATCCCTTCATGCTGATAATGAGAAAAAAAAACTGACACATAATACTCTAAGACAATGAACCAGAAACTAAATGTATCCCATGTTGCTCCTGAGGTTGCTGTTGCTCAACAGTGGAATGGTTTTCTTCTATTTTTTTTAAGATCAGGTATTCAACATGTAAAAGTGTCCTTGAGCAAGAAACGTGCGTCTGTCTGCACACGCAACAGAACAAAAAAATAAAAAAAAGGAATGTATTACTAAGTGTGACAGCCAGATAAGGCATTGCTGCTCAGACACACCGGGTAAATGGCTCGGCTCGTCCTACGTCAGAGCGTGACTCATAAAATTGCCGTTTTGTGCAGATGCGAGTCCCTGAAGCACCCGTGGGTCACCGACTCCGCGTGTTGGAGAGGAGAAAAGAAAAAAAAGAAAGAGAGGAGCCATGCCTTAAATCTGGGATAACTACTGTTTTTGTACAAAGCCAGGCACAGGCATGGCTTTCAAGGAGCATCAAAAGTCAATCAGAGGAAAAACCACGACAGAAAGTGGAAAACCCTGTACAAGCAGCAGAGATTACAGCATCTTGATGTATAGCTTTGTATGCACTCGCCACATACATCGAAGCATTATCACCAGTTTGTATGATTAGGGGCTTCATTGTTGAGATGTTTACGTGACTTTTAGTGTGCCGAAAGCAGAGGCATGAATTGCTGCTGCAACTTTGTATCTCTTCATTGTCTGTCTGTTAAAAACACTCGCGCAATTTGGCTTGATTTTTAAAATTCTTCTTTTAAACTCAGTGTTTGTGGGGGATTTCTGTTCAGACTTTCGTTTCATCCGCCTCCCGATCCAGTTTCTCCCTCAACACCCAAAGCAGGTTGGGGCAGTTCCCCTGTTTACCTTTATTTCTTGTCTCCGCCCATCCCATCGCCACTTCCTGATCACCTGGGCCGGCTAAGAGATGAGCAGTTTCTTGAGCTCACGCAAGGAGCTCTGCTCCACACGGCCAGGGGAGTTTGGAGTTGGAAGATTTTCCCGAAAGTCAGGGAATGAGATAAAAACTTCTTTTGCCCGAAGGTCGGTCAGCCAGTCGGTCAGCCACTCACCAAAGGCTCTGAGACCGGGACAAAGTCCTGTTTTGTGAGTCATTTACCTCTCACTGTTCTCCACCTCCCTTCACTGAGAGGGTTTAATGTTACACCCGCTGCCAGACTCTTACCTGTGCAGGTGAGCGACAGTGCCGAAAGTGAACTTCCAAAATGAGGTTATGTGAGTACGCTTTCAAGTTTTTCCAATTCCTCTTAAAGATTAGTGGGTTAAACACGACTTTAGTAGTCAGAACACTTTGTAGCACAGAGCATGACAGTGATCTTTTTTTTCTATTTGCATGAAAGTCATTTGCATGTATGTTAGCACTTTCTGTTTATAAGTGAGCAGAACATGGCAGGTGTAGATTTTCTGTTACCTGTCAGGCGTTCTTTGTTTTCTTTTTTCATTAAGATGTTTCTTCACCAGGCTTCACATCTGGCTGCAGCTGTGGCTCACACCGACTCTGGAGAAGTCAGGCAGTCAGTATCAGCCAGGCCACAAACACACACAGGAGCTTTACAGAGAGATTAGTGACTGGAGCGGACTTACAGTAACGTTCCTGTACTGTCACTTTACGTCCCATGTGGCCACACTGGAACAAAAGACGCTGCATTTTATAACATAGAAAGACTATTTCTCCCTTTCTTATGTGAACTTTATTTAATGAGACCCATTACTATTTATAAATAACAGCAAAAAGCGATTTCCATTATTTGGCTTTTTTTCTCTGTTATTATTATTATTGCATTGACAAAATATGCACAAACTGCATGTAGAGCTTCTTGCCAGTGGGGGGGGAGGACTGATTTAAATTCTAGCTGGTGAAGCTAAATGTTTGGGTAATGTTTCAGCAGTGTAAGCAGTTCAACAGAAACGCTGCCGTCTTTGTTCTGTCCTTGTTTTGTTGTGCGTGGTTACAAAGCAGATGTTTTCCAGAGAAAAGAAAGAAAAAATAATGGAAGACTTACTGGAATTTTTCTGTGTTTTTGGGGCATGTCTGAACACAACAGACTATGTTGCGGTCTGCATGTGTTGCATCTGGCATCTACTTTTAACTCCTGGCTGCCTGATCTCGATTCTTTCTCTGGCTCCATGTTTATGAGTCCGAAGTCTGATTAGCTATTTCTAATTTTGTGTCTTTTGTGTTTGTTCTTTTTTTTTTTTTATGACCTAATGACTGACTGATCTATTTATGAGACGGTTCTCGCTGCTGCTCCCTGAAACCAGTCACCTTTTATCGGTATCGTGACTCACAGAGCGACTGCCTTGTGTTGACAAGGGAACTCCGCTAAAAGTCAAAAGAAAAGCGAAGTGACATTAACACCCTGATCATCTGTGTCGGTTCGCCTGCTAAGTGTGAACACCCCGAATTCTGATGCAGACACAGATACCTTGCCACCGGCTTGTTTTCCACACTCAACGGCCGTTACAAAAGAAAAAAAAAAAAAAAGAGCTGACCTCGCACTGTCTTGTGTCATTATTAACTCGGATCACAGGAGAGAAGTCTGAGACCGATCCAGCAGCGGTATTTACATAAAATATGCTCCGGGCGAAGATTGGGCCGTGGTTTATGTTGAAGGACAGCGTGTTGAGTCAAGGATTGGCTTGACTGCTTCGAAGACAAAAGAGAAAGGGTAGTATTGACAATGTAAACATTTCTTTCCCTCTTTTTTTCAGCTATGAACAAAAGAGAAACATGGACACAATGAGATTTATGGATCATGAAAGCCTCGCCTTTCTTCTGGCTGTTTGAGCACGAGTAGTATAGTCGTCAACAAAACATCATTTTGATGTGCTGTGGTGGCGCAGGGTCAACGCACGACCCACGTATTGAGGCGACCCACTTAGTCTTTGTGCCGGTAGTCGCAGGTTCGATTCCCGGCCTGGCGACATTTGCCCCACGTCTTCCCCCTCTCTCGTCACCCTCTGTCTTGTCGAATTACTGTCAAATAAAAGCCACTAGAGCCAACAGCAACTTAAGATAAAAAATCAGCTACAAATCAAGTTTTAGGGTGGATTCACACCAGCTTCGTATAGTTTGCGTTATTAAAACTTCAGTCCATTTGCCTAGAAAGTCCGGTTTGTTTGAGGAGACGATCAAAAGAAGCAAAGTCTGGTCCGCCTAAAACCCTACAGGTCTCGATTTGGTTGAAGTGAACTCGAATGCATATGTGAATGGAAGCGGACCGAAGGCCGCTCCAAAAGCAGTTAACGGTACCACAGGGCATTCTGGGTAAATACGACCGAAACAAACTAGTGCTTGCCGGAGAAATGACTTGTGGTCTTTTAACAAAGACAAAAGAGAAATCCTGCAACCGCCAAAATCTGACGCTGCTTCATTTTTGTTTACATTTTGCAAAGATGGAAGTTGCGCTTCTTTAAGGATTTTCCTGTCGTTTCCTTCAGTGGTTGTCGGTGCAGCGCCGCCACAAGTGCAGAGGGAGAACAGGTTTTTCAAAGGGTGACGCAGGGCAGTGTGAAAGTAAACCGCAGCAGCTGGAAATGTAACAAATGTTGCAGCTTCGTTCACCAATTGAACGGAGTCTACCGGACTACCAGGTGTGGAAAATATACGTAGCCCATCAGAGCTCCCACATCGTCCTCAGCGACAGCACTGGCTCAAACGTCCCCACTGTCTAAGCGTCAACATTTCACTTGTCAGATTAGAAAGCCGATACTCCTCCGGCACGGGCGTGTCGCCTGAATTCATCCGTGAAGAGTGGGTGTATGTGCATGTGGGCCATCAGATTCATATGTGCATGATCTTTCTTCCAGTAGGGCTGTTTACATTCAGTGGGTTGCATTCAGTGCTGACCACTGTGCAGATTGTTTTTTGTTGTTTTTTTTTTTTTTTGCGCTGGTCTGATTTCCCCAGCGCCGCCTTGAGTTTTTACAAGACCCTAAGCGGACGTTTTATGTGGGGCCCCAATTCCAGTTCACATCATTTCTTGCATAAATGGCTGTAAAGGAAAAGTGGCAGCATGTTATTACCCTGACTCACTCATTTGGTGTGGCTGTCATGTCTGGACGAAGGGTTAGCAGTAAGTCATTTAGCAGTTAAATAGTTTGTGTTTGTAATGTTGATGGAATCTGCCTCCGGCCCAGTGACAAGCAGCAGAACTGATTCAAACCAAATTTATGACTGGTAACATAATTACTAAAGTTGGGAATGTTTTTCACTACATGCCTACTACTGAAAAACATATTCTAAATTAATATATTAATAATTTTATTGAGTTAATGTAATTAATGCACCATCATCATCATTTCCATGTTTTTCCCTTTGTGGCCCAATAATAAACAACCTATGACTGGTACCGGCCCATGCCCATACCAGTCAAATGGCTAAGAACCATTTGAGTTATGATTTTTTTTGTTTTGTGTGTGTAATAGGATGTGTTGGTAATATTAGCAGCAAAGTAGTAATACCCAACCCTACAGTCCACTGCTTTCCACCTAAGTTGGGGTACAATCACCCCAGAATCAGAAATCTGATTTAGTATTCTGGATGAGCTGTAAACCAAACGGCTTTGATTTTTGATCATACCGAGAGTTATTTATTTTTTTCATTAATGGACTCGCCCCTCGCTCGCATTTCCCGCTGTTAGAATGAATCCTCGGCGAGAAGTGGATGTGTTATCAGCCGATCCGAGACAGCCCCACACCAAAGAGCTGCCGCGTTCCCTCATTAAACAGACAGTTTGGAGTTTATTCGTGAAAACTCTTTTATAGGAGATTGTGCTCTTAGAACGGATTATTTTTCCATGCCTGTAAATCTTTTTTCTTTCTCTCTTTCTTTCTGTCTGAGGCTTGTCATTCTAACTAGCGTTTGCGTTCGCTCCTCTTCCTCCTCGGTCTCGGGCTTGTTCTGTGATGAAAGCGCTTTGCTCCGTAGATCAGGCCGCACTCAGCAGGTGCCACAGCTTGTGATGAATCCACCCTGTCATCACGCGTTTGGAGAGGGGAAAGTTCTACTTTGTTCGACAGTTCGCCCTCTTCTCGTTAGCCTTCCTGAGTTAGATACGCCGCAGACGGGAATTCTTACCTCGCAGTCTGCGGGACTCAAACTGATAATGTCAAAAGGAAAGACTGCGTTTGCTATCAAACACCCACTTACGATGCAGCGCCATGGAGTGTTGCAGACCGAAGCTGGTGTTTGTTGTGCCTTGTAATAGCTTTCTAGCTGGGGCGGTTGTAAGAGCAGCGGAATATGTTCAACCCAAACAGAAGCAGCGGTCTTGTGTTTGGGCTCTTGTAGATTTTTTTTTTTTGTGTGTGTGTGTGTTTGTTTTTTGCTCTTTTTTTTTTTTTCTTCCTCAACTTATATGTTTCTGATCATTAACTTAATTTTATTATAATACAAATCGTCAAAACATATTAGAAACCTAAATTTAAAATGATTATTTATTTACTTATTTACTTATTTGGGAAACCACTTAAGTAGGGACCGTGTGACAACATGAAGTAAGCTAGGCTTCAAAAACCCGATCTAAAGAGCAAGAACCAATAAGAAATGAAGTCATTAAACTGCGTTCCCATTGACCATATCACTGTGCAAATCAAAATTATGAAAATTGCTTGACGCCAATTTCAGAAAAAAGAAAAACAAATTTTTCCATTAACAGCTTGGATGAGGTTCTTTTTCGACAATTAGTGTATTTCGCAAAACTGTAATAACGAGTCACGTGACCCACAACCAGATGTCACTGCTGCCGGAGAAGATGAAGAAGTGACTTATCACATGATCAAACTTACTGATTTTAATCGCTCTTCTTATTTAATGAAAACAACGGAATCGGGAAATTATGTGTTTTCGACATTAGTGGAATATTCCCAAAAGTTTTACACACGTTTATTATGTAAACACAGCTGGCGACTTCTATCAGCTTGGAAGTTTTTACAAAGCTGTTACTTAGGGTTATGGAAACACAGCGAGAGTCATTATCTAAAAAAGCAGAAATATAAAACCGAAGTGAAGATTCTCCAGAGTGACCAGCCATGAGTCAACCTCACATCTAAGAGATGACAAAAAATTAAACTTCCTTGTGTTTAATAATTCTGGGAAAAAAGCGAATCTCAGTTGTCGCCAAGGGTAACAATCATAATCCTTATGTTTACGCTTATATCTCTTCCTTTTTTGTCTTTTTAAAAATGGATTAATTCGGAAACTACCTTTTGTGCAGACTCAGTTTATCTTTGTCGTTAGAATTAGACGGGGCAAATACTTTTTCAGAGCTGGTGTACATTTCTATTTTTACTTCCCCCTTTGCTGTTGGTGGCGTTTAGAACGAGAGCCGGTGTGTCGTCACGCAGCAGCGCAGAGCCGCCAATGGCACCAGAAACAAAGCGAGCAGAGCGCCAACACGGTTGCTCCTGCCAAAGTGGCGTGTGCCTGACTAGGCCCATCTGTTGGTGTCCATGTGCTTGCAGGAACCCACCTGCTCCGGGTCTGATGTGCGCGCCGGCTGGCCGGCCCGGCGCATCGACCAAAACGTAAACTCGTGCACCAGCAAACAGTAACTCGGCATGAGTGAGACTGCGTGGTACCCGGTCGTGGATTAGCAGAGATGAGCCACTGTTGTGGAGCAGAGAGCAACAGACTCGTCTGTTTCTGTAGCTGCTGCCGAGATGAGTGGCATTGATGTTCCCACATCCAGAAGAGAAATTGCAGTCGTTCGATATCTGTTATCTGGGCCGCCTCTCCAAATCCAAGAAATGATAAAAATAATAATAATTTAAGAAAAGAGACTGCTGCAGTTCTTTGCTCATGTGAATAGAAAGGAATCCCACTGTGTCTGCAGCCGTCCTACATTAAAATTTATGAAGTATTGAACACATCTTGCTTTTTTCAAGGGTAAAAACAAATGATTTCTAGCAAAGAAATAAGTCCTTTGTGGCTCTATCTACTTTTAACTCGCTTGCGCTATTCAAAATTTTGGAAATAACTTCCAGTTCCCATTTGATCTTTCTTCAACTGATACCAACTTCTGGTTAATTTTAATACAAGACATTAAAACAGAATTTTAATACTTTTTTTTAGCTCTGCTGACATCATAGACCATCAATTATTTCGGTGAAATATGATTGTGATGTAATGGTTCAAAATGACAGCTCAAAAAACTTTGTTCACTAATATTGTGAAACAAAAACAAAATTATTAGTTTAGATTTTAAACTGACTTCAGCATCTTTTTTTGGCAATTAGTCTTTTGGTAACAATGCAGGGTAAATATCGACATCATTGTTGAAATACATAAAGGGACTACCAGCAGAGAAAGCTGAATGGGGATAAAACCGAGAAACTGCACCCTATAGCCTTCCTGTTATCTACTTAAAGTTTTGCTCACACTTTTGTCGCCTGAATGAACCTGAAGACGTGACGTAGAAAGTGGGTCGGAACCGGTGTGACGTGTGATAAACGAAAGGAAAAGTGAACGAGACACCAGCGAGACCAGCTACATCCTTTGGCTTAGAGACAAAAAAAAAAAAAAAGACAGGAGGGAGAACTGGAGGATGCAGAGTTTAAGACGCTGAGGTTCTCATCGTGAGTGACGAGGACAGATAGCATCAGGAGTGACTTCATCAGAGGGACAGCTCAGGTTCGATGATTTGGAGATAGAGCCAGGAGAGACCCGACAGAGACGGTCTGGACATGTTCAGAGGAGAGACGATGATTACATCAGTAGGAGGACGCTGAGGTTGGAGCCATCGGGCAGAAGGCCAGGAGGAAGACACAAAAGGAGGAGGACATGAAGAAAGTTGGCGTGAGGGTAGAGTATGCAGACTGTAGGAAGAAAAGGAGAAAAAGTCAATTGACGTGACGACCCATGAAGGGAAAAGCCAGAAGAGAAGAAGAGAAAAAAGCTTATTAACTGATCAAAAAACGTCCTAAGTGCATCTCTAATTTTTCCATCACATTTTACTGCTGAAGTCTAAATGTCTCTTATTTCTTTTGATGAATATATGGATTGCTTTTTTAATGAGGTAGTTTTTAAATAATGTACAATGTGTTATTTTCTTCTTCTGTTTTTGTGTGCTCAGTTTCTTTAGGCTGTAAAATGCCTAAATGCCACTTCCTGATGTTACCTCAGATTCCTGTTAGCTGCAGGCTAATCACCAGCAGTCATCCTTCACAGTGCATGCTATCTGGTTTTATCTGTTCTTGGTCAGATCACTAGCACACTCACCCAGCCTGACAGCCAAACCTCGGTTACCTGACTAGATTTGGTTTTTCTTTTCTTTCCAACATTATTCATTTGTACAGTTTATTTGACGGGGTGTTCATAAGACTGACATGACACTGCCAAAAACATCACATAACACATGTCATGAACATGATGAAAGAGTCTTTATGAATGTCTATGACTGTTTTTATGAAGTGTCATTTTGCAAATAATGACACTTTTAATGCAAAGTTGCTTTAAAAGTTGCACTGAAAGTCCATTAAAAGTGTCAACTTTGTCTTATTTTGTAAATAATGACACTTTAATGCAAAGTTGGCATTTTTAATGGTTGCAACTTTTAGAGCAACTTTGCATTAAAAGTGTCATTTACTGAACGGCACTTCATGACATGGCTTGAATGCATACGTGGATGCAAGCGAACAGGAGATTGCTCCAAAAGCAGGAAGTGGACGATAGAGCAAGGTATCATGGGTAAATACAACCAAAACAAGCATAAGAGTTTTAACGGTAGTGGGAGAAATGGGTCTCTTTTGTCTTTTACTAAAGACAAAAGAGAAATTCTACAAAAAAGCTGAATCTGCTTCATTTCTGTTTACACTTTACACAGAAGGAAGTTGCACTCATGTCTTCTTCTGAGGTTGTCATGTCATTTCCTTCAGTGGTTTTTGCTGCAGCGCCACCACAGGCGAGGAGGTGAACAGGTTTTTAAATTAGTTTGGGTCGCTTGGCAGAGTGTAGCGTGAACAAGAACCGCACCAGCTGAAAATGCAACAAAAGTTGCGATTTTTCCTATCCAAACGAATAGGAAACTATTGCAACTCTCTCCACTTCCAGGGCTAACACAACAGTAATCTCATTACCAAGTACTTCTACATTGTTGTATTTACGTTGCTTTCCTCTTCCTCGCAGATCTCTTCTGCTGACGCCCTGTTCGACTCGTCCAGCTTAACATCCCAGGTCCCACCTTTTCAAATGAGACTCTAGCCTGACGTCGCCGCAGTGATGGCGGAGGCTCCCCCTTTGGACATGTCCCCGACAGACTCGGATATGTTTTCCCCGACCCTTGAGCTGTGCGTCTCCTGCGGCCACAGTCACGAGCTGGGGGAGAATCATGAGTACATCTACCAGGACGACGTGGACGACGACCTCATCTGCCACATCTGTCTGTCGCCACTCATCATGCCGCTGGACACGCCCTGTGGTCACACCTACTGCAAGGAGTGCCTCACCAGCTTCCTACTGGAGAGTGACTTCTGTCCTGTGTGCCGCACGCCCCTCATGCTGCAGAGCTGCAGGAAGCCCAGCCTGCTGGTGCATAAGCTGCTGGATAAGCTGACCGTGGCATGCCCTTTTGCTGAGTTTTGCACGGAGACCCTGCCTCGTGGCGAGATGGAAGACCACATCAAGGGCAGGTAGGCTCCAAAAAAAACCCCCCAAAAAACATGTGATCAGATACTATAGCCTTTTTCGGTTCTTTAAATTCACTAACTATCAATGGAAAGTTGCTTGAATCATACCTGGAGTGTTGCCTTGATTTTTTCATGCATGTTTGAGAAATCCTTTAAGAGATTTTGCAACCATTCAACTGTGGAAAACGCCTCGTTGGACCTCATCAGAGCTGCACTTTCCATGTTTTTGAGCTTTCGCCTCACAGAGCAGCCCTCCTTCACTCGGCTCCTGCAGACTAGCCAGCAGCAATTAGCAAACACCTCTGCAAACCACATCTGCTGAGCTAATTATACGAGCTACTTCTCAGTGAAACGCTGGTGACAGTGTTGTCAAAGGGTCAACAGAGGACTCATGTTGTTATAACTTCATGAAGGTGGAGTTTCAAAAAGAGCAGGAGCTTCTTAAAGAGACAGAGGCCCAATTTCAAGGCGTTAAACCCGGAAGTAAAATGTATTTCATCTCATATTAGATATATATGCCAACTGAAAGTGGCCTAGTTACTTGATTGTGCTATAAAATGGCACCATGTGCCTGGAAAACACATAATATTGGCCCTTTAACACAGAATACAAGGTTGAAAAGAAATGAAACATCCATTTTGAAACATTCTTACAATTTAACTCTGCAGAGTTGTGTGTGCTTTTGTATTCTGGTTCTCTGGAGTCATTGCTCTGTGGAATCACCTCCTGCTGCAGTTAGAGCTGCAAGCCTTCATGGGTCTGTCTCTCTCAACATTCTTCAACACAATAGGACACACGAGGGCATCTGAGAACATCGATTTTCAAGCCCATTTTCCACAAACTCTCAGCTTCATTTAGCTCTAGACTTTGACTAGACCATATCATTACATGAATTTTCATTCTTAGCTGTCGCTCTACAGCTCTGATGAGGGTTGTTGCCGTCGAAAGTGAGCCCGAGATCGAATCTCAAGCCTGTTCCATGTTTTGCTCTTGCACTGACTAGGTCTAAGCTCCATTAACTCTTACCAGCTTTCCTGTCCGTTGCTAAAGAAAAGCATCCCCTCAGCATGATTCTGCCACCACCTTACTTTAAAGAGGAGAAGTTTAGGGGAATCCTGTTAATAATTGGCTCTGTCTTTAAAACCAAAGACATGCAGTCAGTTTGGTACATTTTGATATCGCAACTAAGAAATGGGCTGAATACTTCAGATTACTTTTCTAAATAAAATGTAATTCCTTCTGGAGTGCAAATATGTTTAAAATGGCCCCTGTGAAACAGTCAGTGTGTGTACAAGGCGCTATCAAATGACTTTTCCCATTTCCTCCGTGCCCACCTTTCATTCCTCTCCATTTTCACTTTTTTTTCCCATCTGCACTTGTCTGTCAAAAATCGCAATAACTTGCAATAGCCATTGACCGTAGGTTACCCCTTCCACGTTCGCTTTGTCCATCATGTTTAAGCACCGGCTACCGTCCCCAGAGGACAGAGTTTTTCCTCCAACCGGGCTTTCATCAAACCAAAACTCCCAGCTCGTCTGCTTACGTATTAAAATGCGGCACGGCGGTTTCTCTCCGCTCGCGTTAATCCTCATTAAGACTCCCCCTGTCCCGAGTGCTGCTGGGATAATTAACGCATCTCACCAAATATCACAGACAGGAAGCAGAGGGGGGTTTCCCTTTCAAGTTGCGTCCAAAAACGTAGAAGCTGGAGTTAAAAAGAAATAGCCACATCTTCCTTCACCGTTGTGTTTCTACTCTTACACCATCTTTTCTGCTCAATCTTTCCTTCTGTCAGTTTCTTTTTTCCCCCTCTCCACTGCCTGCCCTGGTGTAGTGTGGCTGTCATAATGAGGTGTGGATCTCAAAGGCTGGCTCCCAAAAGGATTCTCCCGTAGTTACAAGGCGTTATCTGCGGAGGTGAGCGGGGCCGCGTCCGCCGAGATCGCAGAACGCATCATGTGCAAGGATGTGAAAAGGTCTTGGCGAATAACCCGTTTCAACATATCTATCCTGCTCCGATGATTGTGGCAGTGGATTAAAAAGAAGAAGAAGAAGAAAAAAAGCACATTTCGTTCAAATTCTGCTCTGTGTGGTTCTTTG
Organism: Girardinus metallicus; assembly: GCA_903067095.1. Taxonomy (NCBI): domain Eukaryota; kingdom Metazoa; phylum Chordata; class Actinopteri; order Cyprinodontiformes; family Poeciliidae; genus Girardinus; species Girardinus metallicus. The sequence continues at coordinate 62,849 of CAEGAE010002195.1, forward strand.
TAACTCTGTTGAGTTTGGGAGAGTTTTTAATGATTAAAGACAAACCTACAGAGACAAAGTGTGTTATTAGCGTGGAGCTATTATGGTGTGTGGGCATGAGAGAAGTCAAGTTGCATAATGCATCAAGCAAATGTCAAATTTAATCGCCGGAGACTTTCATTTGCATCTGATTTCCATAGCAGCAGTTTCTTTTTTAGCACGCTGGCAATCTTCACCTAAATCCCGGCAAGAGGTTCTAATCTGAGCTAAAGGTCTCATAACCATATTAGCAAACAAATTATCCCCCACAGTGAAACAGCAACGCTAATCAAGGCATCGGCCGATTATTAGTTCTGCTATTATGAATTCCAAGGCTTGTATTTCTAGGTTTAATTGGAAGCAGTTTGTCGTTACCGGGTTTGTAGTGAGACGCGTTTAGCAGAGATTGCGTGTTCTCTCTGTACACTTCCACAAACATTTTTTGTTTTTTTTTTTCAATTAAAGGGTGCGCAATATTGCAAGTTTCATGTTTATCTCAATCTAAAGAGGCGTAGATACCAAAACAGAATTAAAAAGACTCCTTTATGCGTTTACGCTAACATATTAAGAGTTGGGGCGCTGTGGAACCGCGCCCCAACTCCGTGTGGCCTGTATCAAAACCTCGAAAAAACCCAGGATTAGAAACATAAACTGGATCCAAAAATGTCAAAGTCGGCTACTCTCAAGGACTGTGATATTTTTACACGAAAATGCATTTCCCAAAAGCCAGCTAAAGCTGATATTTCGGTAACAGATCAAGACAAAGGGGACCGCTAGCACTGATTGCATGTGTGACCTTAGCACGGTGCTAGCTGAACTTCGGTCGTTGCATTCAGAGTTCGGTGGATTTGGAAACAAACTGGACAGCATAAATAACCGTATGGGTGAAATGACAAAGTCCATCGCCTCTTTGGAGAAAAACATAGCGGCGGTGAAGCAAAATGTTGCCGCTAATGCTACTAGACCGGAGGAAACTGTAAACGGAATCATGTCGGCGGAGGAACTTTTAGAAACTAGTACGGCTAATCTTACCAAAGCCCTGAAGCGAATATCCTACTTGGAAGCTAAGACCGACATACCGTCAAACCACATGTGGGTAAAGGAGATGACTCTGTATGACTCTGGAGCAACTCACTTATATTGTCAGAGGAAAGGGAGTGAAATTTGAAGAAACATGCTCACCGTTGACCGAGTTTCTGAAACATCCATCCATTTTCTGTACACCCTTGTCCCTTAGTGGGGTCTGGAGGGCTGCTGGTGCTGATCTCCAGCTAACGTTCCGGGCGAGAGGTGGGGTCACCCTGGACAGGTCGCCAGTCTGTCGCATGGCAACACAGAAACACAACTATGCATACACCACTCACGCCTAGGGAGAATTTAAGGAGTCCAAAAACATGACAGTCATGTTTTTGGACTGTGGGAGGAACCCGGAGAGAACCCACGCATTCACAGGGAGAACATGCAAACGCCATGCAGAAAAACCTCGGGCCGGGAATCAAACCCAGGACGTTCTTGCTGCAAGGCAACAGCTCTACCAACTGCGCCACTGTGCAGCCCGTTTCTGAAACACTAGAAAAGAAATTAATTGATTAGTTACAATAAATTTACAAAATACTAAACAAAGAGAAAATAGATTAACTTAATCAAATTAGGAATACGAGCGTAAAGTAACATAAAATGTGGAACAACCTAAGAGTTTTGAATAATTTCAGAATATTCAGTACCTTCGTATTTATGGTTCTGGTCCATTTAGTTTGGGTTTGTAGCAGATATAATATTCAGCTAAAGGGAAATTTGGCTACAGCTTCTATATACACCACAAAAAAATATAAGGTAAAATAAAACATGCAGTTTCTTAATGACTTACGATGGATTGATGGATGGATGGATGCCATTAAGGTCACTCCACGTTATTATTCTGGTCCTTTTCAAACTTTTCAGCAATTTCATGCATTGCTCATTGAATATCCCTCATAGAATCCATTTCCACCTTCATTATGTCCCTTCCCTCAAATCCGTGGCTGTAAATCTTTTTTCTTTAACGTCATCTCAATCTGTACGCCACATACAGATTTTCCTGCCTCAGCGATTTTTGACATTCACAATATGCATCGTATTGAACAAACTCAATCTCGACACGCAGAGAGACGAGTCACACAGCCTCCATGCATGACCTCACCCTTCTCTCCGCCTGTATTTTGATGCCAGTGATAATGCAGTACATTATTTCTGGCCCCAAAAAAATCTGGCAGTGGGTCAGAAGTTGTAATGACTGAGACGCGGCCATCTGGTCGGGGCTGATATCATCCTAATGGAATCATTCGTGACCTTTATTGGCTTACAGATAGAGAGACAGATATTTTCGAATGCATCCACTGCAGACAGGAGGAGCAAAATCTTCTCTGTGATCTGCGGTTGTTTTTGTCTTTGGGTTTGTGCGGTCGCGGCTTGCACTGCTTTTTTTTCTTTTCTTTTTTTTGTACGCTGCATGTGATTCTTTGAGCCTGCTTTTTGTTTGTTTGAATGACCCTCGATCCATATTGTTCTGGTCCTTTTCAAAGTTCACGTTTTACACATTACTCTGTCTTTTCGTTCTTGCTTTAAGTATAAATATTTGACTTTTCGGGGACGGCCTCAAGCGCACTGACGCTTTCTTCTTTTTCTTGCGTGTTTGAAAACAACTCGAGTTCTCAAAAGCAATGGAAAATCACAAACATTTGAAATGGAAATTTGAAATAAGCTAGTAAAATCGGCCTGTATTCCCTCGCGAAGAGCTACAGAAATGTGCAACGAGGGTGTTAAGCTCCATTCGTCTGTCTCCAGTCTTCCACTTATCCCACACATCTCCCTCTGCAGCAGCTCTCTCCATCTCCAAGTTATATCAAAGTGTTCACAGGCCAGAGGGACGTGTAATCCCTGTGGTGAGTTCTGAGTCTGACTTGGGGCATCTTGATCAGATCCTCAGCTGACTCCTGTAGAGGAGGAGCAGCGGCTCCACTTTAAGCTCCCACCAGAGGAAGGAACTCAGGACTTTTTCTTTAACGCTGAGCCCAGCCCAACCATTAAGAGGGTATACTTGAGGTCGTTCTCTGGTGTTACAAAGACAGCGTTAGACAAAAACGGCTCAGATGTCGTACAGTGACATTATGTCTCGGATTCTTGTTCTTACATTTTCATTTTGATTCAAAAACGAATCAAAATTACAAGTTTTGAGAAGAAAGACATGAAGTTCTGCTTTGAAACTGAAAATGTGTGCTCTCGAATTATGGCAGAAAAATTCCCCCGGGGCTTTTTATGTCATTTTGTAAGAATCCGATGGCTGGTTTTCTGAGATGTTTCTGAAGGTCTATGGCTCTGATAATACTCGCTCCAGTCCGTTTGGTTCTAGTCTATTTAGTGTGAATCCATTTGCTTTTACTTGAGTTCACCGAGTTTGTTCTGAGTCAACTTGGTCCAAGTCAGTTTAGTACGATACACTTTGGTCTTTGTGCCTTTAGGACCGACTTTTGGTTTCTGAGTCCGTGCGGTTTTGGTCTGTTTGGTCTGAGTGTGTTTGGCAGAGCTCTTCCTTCACCACACCAGACCGGACTTCCAAACCGTCTTCCAATATGTTCATAAAGTCCTGATAGCAGGATTAGTCTTAGGGTGCTCAGTCCATTTAAGACAAACTCTGGTTTGATTGTGTGGATGTGATCACACCAATTACACTGAATACCAAGAGGAGGTGGTCTTGATACACTCCTTGGACTTGAACTTTCGAGATCCATTCAGCATGCATCTCTGACAAATTTTGCCAGAAATAGGACCAGGAAAATTACTAAGAAGAGGATTACATTCTTTGTGTTTTTGACCAGCTCGGAACACACGATCTAAACAATAAACAGACTAAACTTTCTGGCGTCGCTTGTAGTGACAGGTTTTGATTAGCTTGGAGCTTTCTCTGTGTGAAAGAAACCAAACCGCCAGAAAAAGTGACAAGTTAACAAACAGAAGTTCACCACAAATTCTAACTGATTGGGCCAAAGTAAACCAAACTGTATGTCTGAGAAACCCCCTTACAGTTTGAGACGTGTGGCACATGTGCACCAATACTCAACACACAATCAAAACCTTGAACTTATGGAGCCAACTGTGTTTTGAAAAGTTTCACCAGAGGAAGATGATGATGACTTTTCTCCATTGATTTCCTGCCCACAGTTTCAACGTAGCGAATGGAAAAACAGCACCGTGACGCTCTGTCAGTGCGAGGTACCATTTCTTCGAACGGGAAATGGAAAGGCGTAATTGAGTGCGAGAACATGAGTGCATGAGTACGTCATGATGCTGTTTTTCTGAGCTGCTGCTGAACAACTCCTCCTCTGGGGCAGACCGGCTTCTGTTTGCCAAAACTGCATCCTGTCACAATCCAATTACTTCTCCGTTTCCTGCGAGCCCTGTGGTCTCGTTGCTCAAATACCACAGGATTACTGATGCCTCGGTTTCACTTGCACCCGGCCATTAACATTAACGCACACTGGCCCATAACCACGCCACCTTCGTCCATGAAATATTTAGTCAGACAGGGTGTTTACACCGGCTAAATTACTTTCTTGAGGCCATCGGACGGCATTGTGAAAATCGGAAAAGCGGGGAAGAGATGAAGCAGTGAGAAAAATAAGATTTGTTCACTGCCTGCCCAAGGTAATCCTGCCCTTTGAATTTTTTCTGCCTTCCATCTCATTACAAGCAGAAGCATCAATTAATTTAATTAATATGTTATGTGACAGACCAACACAGAGGGGTACGACGTATTGTATATAAAATCAGTACTTACAAGTACCTCATTTTGGTACAGTTGCTTGTAACTTGGGTATGTCTAGAAACAGACTTTTTTGTCCACTCTTCTTTGTAAAACAGCTACGTTTTAAGTCTTACTACGGATTCTCAATTGGATTTAGGGCTGGACATTGACTGGACATTTGTAACAAAAAATGTACTTGGATCTAAGTACATTTTAACTTAAGAATTGTTGTCGCGTTGGGAAGTGAACCTTAGTCCCAAATCCTTTTTGCTCTCTCCCTCTCAAGTTTTCTTCCAGGACTTCATTAATCTTTCTGTCAACTCTGACCATCTTCCCTGTTCCCTTCTGAAGGAAACTGTACTGATGCTGCCACCAGTATGTTCTAGTATGGTCATGGTGTGTTTCGCATCCATTTTCTGTCAGATGCTGAAAGCTTGGAATATTGTTTTAATATTGTTGGTAGATTTATTCCTGACCTATGTGGTTTGTTAGGGGGGTGGGGGGGTTCCAGTTGTTCTGCCTATGCTCTCTCAAACAAACCTGAGACCTTCACATAAGCAACCACTAGAGACAAATGGCTCCACTGGATTTTATCCAAAAAAGTGCTTGAATAAGATCACAATCGGAGATGCTAAATCTGTGAGAACCTTTTAGCTTTATGGTTCCCTGCTGTTTTTCTGCAAACTACAGAACAAAAATGAAACAGACAAGAGAGATGAAACGTCCTTTCGGTTTCTAACTAAAATGCATTTTCTTGAAGTTTTAAGTTGCTGCCAGGAATACTTAACACTGTCAGCAAACGCATGTCTCCTGCAGTCGTTTCCTGGTTTCCTGATCAATCAAACCAAGACGCGCGGCTTTAACCCAGCTTCCAGCCTTCCGCTCAGTTTTCCTCACTAAAATGTGAAGATGAAGATTAGACCTTTTTGAATTCCCTCGGTTTAGTACAGACACGCTTCATATCCTTTCGTTTTTATCCTCATCTTTCTCATTCATGCCACTCTGACAAACCCACCCCATCCCAGCAGAGCGTATTGATTTACCGGTGTGTGTTGGTCACACTCTGCCTCTCTCTCTCTTTCTGTTTTTTTTTTTTTTTCTCCTCCACGCTTGTAGTCAGATTCTTTTAAGCGATCAGACCAATCTGCTGCACTGGGAGCAGTCCATCGCTGTAAACCAGGGGTGAGGCAATGGAAAGCAACATATTCTCTCAGCCCCCCCAACCCTGCAGGAGTGATACATCCACGGGCAGGGGGAGGTGAATGCAGAACCGGCACCTGTGTGTGTGCGTGTGTGTGGATCCGAGCACATGTGAACGTGGCCGAGCCAATCAGAGGAGTACAAAGTACAACCCCCCCCGCCCTTCTCTGTTTTGGTTTGCGCCATCCCCCCACCTCCCCCCCTGTCCTCTCTTTAGTGGTTTCTGCTGCAGTATAAGTCACAGCTTGCGCCGTTCTCTTCGACATACATGCACACCCGCTCACAGTGCATACGGGCACAAATCCTCTTACAACTCGCCAGTGCCCAGAGCAGATTAAGGGGCTGCACATCTCAAATTGTATTCCAAATGTGCCACCTTTTGTATGGGTTCCCCTTCCTCTTCTTCCTGCACTTTCTCCTCTTCCTCCTTTGCCACAAACGGGACCTCTTCTTTCTTCTCTGCACCTGCTCCGACTGATTTTATTTTATTTTTTTCCTCCTCTGCTCCGTTTTCAACCTCTGGCAACCTGCCCACTTGGCTCTGCAGCTGAGATGACCAGGCAGCCAGCCTGAGGCAGAAGAAGAAGAACAAGAAGAAAAGAGGAAAAGAAGAAGAAGATTGCACAGAGAGAAGTAGAGAAGTAGGGGAAGAGCAGAGTAAGAGGGGGAGGGAGTTGAAAAGGTAGGAAGTGAAGGATTAAATCACATCTGAGAGCGCTTCTGTTTGAAGGAAAGCGAGGTGGTGAGGGGAGACAGAGAGAAAGGGGGTGGGGGGGTCAGAACGGCCAGGGTCGCAGAATTGGAGGGGTACGGTGGGGGCGAGGGGGAGACAGGCTCAGCTTCAGGGACCAGACAGCAGGGGTTGGGGGGGGCGGGTGACGGCTGACCATGAAGGCTCTGTTGCTCCTGGTTCTGCCCTGGCTCAGCCCAGCCAACTACACAGACAATTTGGGCAACCTGCACATCCTCTATTCTGAACTGTGAGTACAAGACTCATCCTGCATCCTTCCTCCCCTCCCCCCCATCCACTGACCATCCATCCATCCAGTTGCTTGTTTCTCTCACTTTCACCACCCTTGCGTGTTCACGAACTCCACCGGTGTTTACATTCGGGTTGGTCACGTGAAGAGTCGGTGGTTTGCTGATGCTGCTGATGCTTTGGGGGGGGGGGTTTCGCTGGAAGCTGTGGTCCAGCCTGGGAAGCAGCAGAACCAGCAGGCAGAGCTTTGCGCCGACCAAGACGGGTTCGTCCAGATGCTACGGAGCGACACTGCAGCAGGGCATCGCTCCCCTTGCTGTATTTCTCTCTGCGAGCGAGCGCCTAACTACTGGCATCGACCGGGCGGTGGAGGTGGGGTGGGCAGAGGAGTGTCAGCATGTGTTTGCACAGAATTGTGGATTTCGAGCGCGCAGATGCCGAGTCCTGTCGAGTGTTTGGATGTTTGTAACTAGAGCTCGTGTTTGTGGACAGGGACTTTAACCTCGGCATTAAAAATGTACAGTCAACCGTTCTCGGTTTACATCTTTGTGCACAACATTGCCTTCGACACAGGGGAACTTGTCAAAACAAAACAAAACAAAACAAAAACACAAGCGGAGTCACATTGGCTGGTACTCTCCAGACAGCTTTACAGAGTCTTTGAAAACTGTAATGTTACATAAATAAGCTACAAACGGTTTAATACATTTAGCTCATAAGTTAAGACTTTAGTGATGTAGAGTAAAAGCTTCATAAAACAGGCTGTGTTTTAAAAAATGTATAAACAGTGTAAAATGAACCCCTCCATGTTTGACTAGTCCAAATAAAGTTTATATTTTATTTTTCTCTACTTCTGTGGTGGTTTTGATGGTCATAAGTATCAGTAATGCTCCATTTTTCTGTTTTTAAACGTTTTCATTGCCCATTAAACTGTGGCTTAAACAATCTTTAGTAAGACCAGTCACAGTGTTTTAAATCTACATTTACATCTATGATCAAATACAATCCAGATTCAGTGAAAATTGTAAAGTAGCTCTCTTGTTTAGCGCCAGTAAAAATAATTATAATTTCATTGCGTTCTTAGCGGCTAATGGTTAGCCTGTCGTATTCTTACGAATTCTTTTCATCTTTTCTCTTTGTCATTGTTTATTTTCTATTAAACAGGGGTGTCATGTAACATCTACTTTGTTGAGTATTACATCAACAAAGTAGATTGATGCCACAAACGGGACCTCAAAAAACAGACCCGGAGTGCTGCTTTGATTCTTTCATGAACGATTGAGAAATTCTTGAATCTCCCGTGGCAACCATTCGGGGGTGCCCAAGCGGTTCCTCTCTCACACAGCACCGCCCATTTCCACAAAGCTCCTCCTCGTAGTCACAGTCTCAGCTCCGTCAGACTAGCCGGCAGCAATTAGCAAATACCTTGTGGAACTGCGAATCTGCTGAGTTCTTTATACAAGCTACTTCTCAGTGCAACTCTGGTAAAAATGTTGCTATACGGCATTTTTATAACAACTGAAGGTAACATAGACACTTGGTTGTGGTAAAAAAATTGGCACTATGTGTCTGTAAATACATAATAGTGCCCCTTTAAAAGAGTTAAAGGCTTTAGCAACACTCATGCAATGGAAGGTCGTCAGCCATCCTGATGATAAGTTTAGAAATCTCCTTTCTTTCTACAAAATAAGAGTCTCAAACAAAGATGTCAGGCTCAAAGAACACACTGTTATACCTTGGTTTACGCCTAATATTTCCAGATGACGTCACATGCCACTTCATGCCAAAAGATGCACCCCAATAACGTGTGGCAGAAAGCAAACTCACACCCACTGGTGCAACATACTCATGTTATTTTCCCACCTCTATCAGCTCTGCAGTATTTTGAGTTCACATCTTTGTACATGAAACGGCCCTCAGTAGTTTAACATTTATCCTACAAGCAGAGAAAACTAACTAATCTTCCAATTTTTAATACCTGCAAATTTGCGTGGAATGCAGACTGCTCTTCAATACTCTAGTCGGCCTGAATAATTAACAGACCATCTAATAGGTCCTTTCACGTCTCTGAACTGTATATCAAAGTGCTTTCATTCTTGGCCCCTCTCCCGTCTGAACGCTCCTGTGAGCTGCGTATTGGCCCCCAGACTCTCATTGTGTGGGAGTTAATGTTGACTACGTTCAGCAGCTCCATGGGAAGTCGAAGCACTCTGATCCCTGAGCCGGTTCTGCTCTCCTCCTCTTCAGTTTGACGGAAACATGCCGTCAAATCGCTGGAGTTACGCTAGAACAATGGGGCGCCTTTCAAATCCACTGTTTTTCCTTTTATGCTCGTCAACGTGCAGAATTACCCCCTCTGGGGCAGTAAAGACCGAGGAGCCTGTGGCTGGACAGCAACGGAGGCTGAGGAACGATGAAAAGCGAGGATGGAAAAGGAGGAGGATGGACTGAGCTGAGAGGAGGGCTGGTGAAAATAAAGTGGATGAGAGGCACAGCAGAAGGTAGCTTACTGTAGATGAGAGAAGACAGGAGGGTGAAAGATCACTTCCCTCCATCTGGCCATACGTACGGCTGCCATGGCGACGGCATCCAGCATCCCCCAATATGTTGTCACTTTCCGATGACTTCAAATGAACCCGTCCGGGGGCCTGTTTGCGCTGTGCTAAACCCTCAAACAGGAGGGGTGGGCATTGACAGTTTGTGTGTGGCGTTTAGGGGAGTTGTTTCTTTTTTCTTTTTGCTGATTATGACATGACCTGGCGAGAAATAAGGAGCGGACAAAAGCGGACGTGGTGTTTTTCTGCCTGGCTGGAGAGCGGTGGCACACCATTCGTCTTTATCCACGACGTTGACAGCAGCAGCAGCAGCTTCCAGCTCTGCCTGCACAGAAGCGGCCTCCTCCTCCATTTTCTTCATCTTCCCTCTCTTTCTTTTCACTGTGCCTCTCTGTTTGGCGTTAAGTGATTGCTACAGTTAGATTATGTTGCATAGAGGTTAGGGAGGGGTATGGAGAGAGTCTCTGTTTCCCCCCCAACACATAAGCGGCCTGTTATGTAGCCCGTACAGTCTGCTTGTGGATGTAACTTACAACGTGAGGGGAAAATAAACGTTTCTCTGTGATAAAAAGCTTCCCCTTTGTCAGCACCAGCCGACAAGAACGCAGAACAGGCACAAAAAGGAGAGAGAGAGAGAGAGAGAGAAACTCTTCTGCTTTATGGGATTTGTTTTTTCTCCCAACTCATAAACTCCGCTGGACTCCTTCCCCTTCCTTTCAGCCCTCCCTTGGCTCCTTTGACACAGACGATGCGGCGCTGTAGAGCTTTCGTGATTAATCTAAGTTCACTCCTGAGCCGTGGCTGAGATGTCTTAAACACTACGATTAGCTTAGCTTCCGTCCTTTCAGCCCGCATCTGTGCGGCGTTTGATCAGCGCGAGCTCCAGCGGCCGTCCGGACATCTTCAGCTCGGGGGCGTGCTAACAGGATTAGCCAACCCCGGCAGCCGCGCGCTCGTTGAGTCTGAACAATGCAGACCGTTTGTTTATATCAGGAGTGGTAGGGTGAACCAGAATCAAAGGCAGGGCACCATGTCGGCCGGGCCCGGTCCGGTCCGGCCTCGTGTCTGACTCAGGTGAGCGGGGAGCGAGGGGGCGGGAGATTTTCGTCTGGGCTACATATTAATCCCTGCTCCCTGTGTCTGGAGCTTACATTGTTTTATTGCAACCAAAAATACCTAAAAGCAAGCGGGGGAGAGGCTGAAATGAAGAATCGAGCTCCTTTGAAAGTAGAAAGAAAAGAAGAGTAATTATTCCTTTGCTTGTATGAAGCTAATGTGTCATGGGAGTGTTTATTTATGCATGAGCACACGCCGAGCAAGTAGGTCTACGAGCAAAAAAAAAAAAAAAAAGTCAAACAAGAAAACATGCAATGGGCAATGAAGCACTTAGCAAACACAGGAAATGAAAACATGTCACACCATGTTAAAGTTCCCGGACAAAAACTGTTCGTACCCCTAAAACCTTTATGGAGTCTATGTGAAAAATGAGACATGAAGTAGTACATCACTGTAATGTAAAAGGAGAAAGTGACATTATCTAATATTTCTTACTAAGTTTGAACTTCCACCTTGAAGTCATTTCCCTTTGGTTCCACAATTCCATCTACATGCTCTGAAAGTCTGTGACCTCAGTAGACCCATGTTGGCTTCTTTGGTTGAGTTTTTCTTTCAGCACTGAGATCTGAAAGGGTCTACACCCAACACTAAACAAGATGGTTTAGAACAGGTCAAAGTGTTAGACTGGCCCAGTCAAAGTCTAGAAAAGTCCAAATGAGAATCTTTGTCTAAACTTAACAGAAATGCTTGTCATACACAATCTGACTGTGTATGACTCACAAAGAAGAATGGGAAAAAATGTTAGTCTCTGGCTGTGCATCTGTACAATCTTAAGTGACTTACAGCTGTAATTGACGCTGATTTTTAAAAAATACATGCCACATTCCCTTTTTTTTTTTGTAAAAAAAAATGAAAACCCTCCATTATTTTCTTTCTACGTCACAATTTTGCACCACTTTGTGCTGATCTACTTAAATAAATGTTATCAAAACACGTTAAAGTTTTGTGTTTCCACTACTAACACATGTGGAAATGCTTTTACACGAAAAACTACATGAGGGAAAATTAAACAGAAGGCCAAAATACACATCTGGAATCATGTAAAGCGTGTACAATTCACGTGCAAAACACTGTACTCTGTGAAGTAGAACAGTTGAAATATGTATTCATTTATTTATGAGCAGAAGCGAACAGCAGGTCAGAGTGTTTACTTCAGCAGAGCCTTCCTCTCAGATGTGTCACTGTTCAAGCAGAAAACGGCACAAGGAGCAAGGTGAGGTGGGGTATGCAGAAAAGGCTTACAGATGGCACAGAGTTTTGTTCTGTCGTAGGAAAAGTGCCTCACTAAACTTAGATACGTGTTTGTTTTGCGCAATGCAGCACGCGCTGAAATCTGCGTTAAATCGTTCACTTCAAGCGGCCTACGTCCTCAGACCTGTCACTGAGGATGTGTGGACTGTGTCTCCGCTAACCTTTGCCTCTCGCTGGGTCAAAGTCCGGCTGCGGTTTATGGGGTTTCTAAGGCTTTGACATCAGGTAGGACGAAACAACTTTGTCAGCCCTGTGTGTGCAGCAGGCTAACCTGTAGGAAGGTTGAGTACACGCTTGCCTGGTGGGCAGCAGACCGTAACTGACAGCTGAGGGGAGAGCGGGCGTAGAGTTAATCTCTCACGTGAGCGGCGCCCCAGGGCTTTGGGTCGGGCTGAGTTGCAGGTATGATGGCATGGGAAAGGAGGAAACTCAGCCATTGCCGTGGGCTGGTGTGGTAAAGAGAGAATGCGGGTTGTGGGAACAGAGACCGTGTAGGGATTCTCTATGATCATACACTGCGGTGTATTGAAAATGACAGTTAGAGAAATTGGCACCTTAGTGAGAAAAAAGAACTACTTTGAGACTGCTGTAGCCACTAACTGTGCTTCTATGAACTATAGAATTGCACAAATTCAAATTTAAAAAATTTAATTAGTTCAATGGAAAAATGGCAATTTCGAAAACTCACGTTTTTCGATTAAAGGTTGCTGCGCTGGGATGAGGTGGTTTTCCAGACATATTGAAATAGATGTATGTCGCAAAACTGCTATGGAAAAACTTTTTATTTGCGTCATACGAGTCAAGCAATCAACAGCCGGATGCTACTACTGCCAAAAACTAGAAAAAAGACGATAGGAAGTAGTCTTCTTCGTGGTTTGTAGTTTGTTTTTACTTGGGATTTTCTCCAACAATGTGCAGCTGGCTCCACCAGAGATCTCACACCATCGCACAGTTCATAAGAAGTTGTGTGTCATTCAAAACACCGCATACCTAGCCACTTCCAAGAACAAGGGGTTGACGCTCCAACGCCTAAGACAATGTTTGCTAGCGCCATGGCTGAGTTATCAAAATATCTCGTATAATTGTTTACATCCGTCGCTGCCATGATTTCTAATGATTTGTCACGTGAACAAGCTTAGTCACTCCTAATGTTTATTTCATGTCTTATTTAATGGAAACACCGCAATTGCAAAATTGTGGTGCTGTTTTTTTTCAACATCAGCAGAACATAGACAGAGATTTGTGGACATTTGCGTTGGAAACAAACGTCCCAGTGTTGAGATGCATCAGTGAGCTTGAGATCCAGTTCAGCCGGGCAGCAGAGAATGAAATCGGTGCTTGCGTTTGCTCTGCTCTCGACACGAGAGGGAAGAGATTGCCTACTTGCTAGAAACCAGACACTGACACAGTAAACTGCTGCATAAATACCCTTCCGGCTTCATCGTGGGTCCAGGGCTCAACTGATGATCACCCTTATTGATTGGCTTGAAAAAGATGACTCAGGGATTCTGGGGCTGCTCTTAACTGGCAGAGCGGTCTTCCTATCTGCTGTAAAACAATCAGCTGCATAAAGCATGCCAAACCTGTCTTACTGCTCCCTGCTACACCGGAGCACAATGGAAAATTTCAACAGAAAGGTTCATCCGCAGCTCTACGCTTTTCCTTTTCTTTTTGGCATGCAGTCGCTTTCAAAGAGGATGAGGAGTCACACCCAACGGCTCCTGGCTTTCACTGTGCAAGTCTGTTTTTGACAAGCCAGTTTTTCTTTTTCTACATCACTGACTGCTCCATCTCTCTGTGTCTTGACCCCCCCACCCCCACCTTAAATCACGCAGCAGATGGGATTACCCCTCACAGCAGGCGGATCCAGTCAACACACGGGCGCATCATCTGATTAACACTCCCCTGGTTCATCATTAACTGGATTACCGTGTCTTTATGTCGCTCTGGCCTCAATCGTTCTGTTTTCCTTTAATCAAACCTAAAGGAATAGTTTGAACCAGGACTTCGTTAACAGCAGTAGATAACCCTCATAGCATCTTAGCACGTCTTGTTTCTTGAGGCTGAAGGTGACAACTTGTCCGACGGGAGCAGCAATCAAAGTGGACTTCTACCATTTGAAACAAATCCCATCTCAGAAGCCTCTTATGCAAACGCAATTTTACGATCCTTTAACCGCCGTCATGTTTGCGTTACACAAGCCAGTTATTTTTTACACAGAGAATGGAAGTAGGAGACAGTGGCTATCAGCTTAAAGGCCTATGAAGTAGTATTCACATTAACCACAATGACATTTTAGAGATTGGAGTTGTCTTGAGGTGCTAAAAATCAGCTATAGTTTTAAGTCCCTCTTCAACAAGCCTCGTAGTTTGGATTTATACTGAATGAAGACAAGAAGAGACTTTTGCATACAGTAGGGAGCAGCTTAACAGGTTGTAAGCTGTAAATAAATTAAGCTTATTTCAGAGATTCTGAACATTCCCTTTAATCACTATTGTCCAACTGGTCTTCTTTGGCAACTTTACGAGTATACGTGTAGGTGTGTTTGTTTTGATTGTCACTCAGATGCTGCTATGACACAGCGGTTACCCTTTATGATTCATACAGAGTCTCGATGAAACAATGCAAAATGGTTTAATTGGAACAAATTATGAGGGGATTTTGCCGGTGCAGAGTTCTGTGATGTCGTCCTTTTGCAGTTTTTCAGTCGTAACTGATGATCATTTCACAGTGCATACACTGTGAAACTGAATTATAGTCGCTTTCAATTCAGAGGAAGTCTATGACATTCATCGGTATTTAACAAGTGAAGCCAGGTAGACGTGTCCTGAAGAAACATCCTCCACACAAACATTCGATAGTGATTGTAGGAGGTGTGGTTGTTTCTATTTGAGCCTCTGAACATAAACAGCAGGAAGCTAAAAATATGAATCTGACTGAAGTAGTTTCTCTTTTTTTGGCTGTCAGCAGACGTCTGAGATTTCAGACCCGGTTACCGTTAAGACAAGTTTACACTTTACACTTGTGTGACTGGTTGCTTTTGCATTTTCAGAGGTAAATATCTACCCTTATTCTTAGTCTGGTACTTACAGAATCAGCATTTACAGAAGCGCAACAAAATTCGTTTCAGCACAGCCCATCCAAAGAGCAATCAGAAAGACAGACAAACAACATAAGACATGGGTAAACAGGTGCCTGAGGCTGCAGCCATCATGGCAGGCGCCCCCCTTTCGTTAAATGAGAATAACAACTTGAGGGTAGATGAGGGACACAGTGTGGGTTTTTTTTTTCTTAGTCTAGTGATTACGGTAGAAATGTACAGAGACAACGATGAACCCAGAAAGCTACCCTGATTCCAGGAAAGGGTTCTCGGGAGAAACGTGGCTTGTTTGCTTCATAGCAATACGCTCTTCCCCGTAACCCAGTCCAGTTTTTTATACCTAGAACGTTATAATAGATTTTCAATTGAGTCTTACCCTAAAGCTGTTTGACAAAGAAAGTATTTTCCCATTGAATCAGGAAGATTAGATGTTCTGCAACACCACCGTTTACGCCGAAGTCTAATAAATTCTGCCTGTTTCCCAGCGTTGCCTTTTCAGTATTTTGTACATACCGATCATGGGCTTGAGAAAAAAAAATTTTTGCAGCTATTTACTTTTTAATATTAAAAAACATATTCTGTTTTGTTTCCTGGCCAGCGGCAATTTGCTTAAGACAATATGAGCTGCAAACAACAACTATCCCGCGAGCTCTAAACTGACTAATGAGTGGATAAAGCTCCAACTGTGTTTGCATGTCTCCACGTCCATTAGTGTTCTAAGAATACCCTCAATACATGTCTCAAAAAGCCTTTCACACAGACACACACACTGTATTTCTCACATACTGTGGTGAGAAAAACCTGCGGGCCTCCTTCAGGCCTTCATTTCCTCCTGCGTTTTCACACATCAGGCGTTGCTGGGGATATTTTTTGAAGAATCCAAATAAAAGCCAGGCTGCATCACAAACAGGTGGTTGTCGCCACTACCATACGACGAGTAAGAGGACAGACCGGAGACGGGTAGCGCTTTTACGTCACGCAGAACCTGCTCAGAACAACGAAGTAAAAGTTGTTTTTTGAGTCTAAGCAAACCAAAAAATAAGAGAAATCAGCGTTTCTCCTCTAAACTTAGCATCCGAGCTGCCGTCGTCGCTTCAATGGGGGTAATTTGCATTTCGGCGGGAGGGCGAACTAACGTGATCGTCCGCCGCAGTAAGGGAGCGGAGCGTGTATTTGGGTTAGAACGGATAATCCACTCACCCCTAAAGAGGATTGGAGAATCTCACAGGCTTTGATGAGTGGTGAGCTGGTGTTTTATAGCACATCGCAAGAACACAACATGTTTGTGTTCCAGGCGAGGGGGCGGGAGGCGTCGGGAAGACCGCCACATCACTGAAAGCATTATGGGTAATTGTTATTGTACAGGGACAAGGAGAAAGAGAAGGAAGAGGAGGAAGGAGCGTTTGGAAGGATGAGCACGCGTCTCCGCTCTTTATCTCGCTACAGATCCTTGGATTTAGAGAGATGATGTGATAACTGAGTCAAGGCCGCAGCGGTGCTAATGAGCCCCTTCTAATCTCTGAGATCATTCCTGAAAAAATATAAAGAAAATGGCAAATTAGAATAGGTTTTTGCAGCTTACGCATAAAAGCCTATTTGAAAAGAGAGGAACGTGTGTTTTTTTGCTTGTTTTTTTTACATCTTAGGATGTGTTGGATCCATATTTTGTATGTCCTGCTGAGTAGCAGAGATAGTTTTGAAAAATTGTGATTTTTGCCCTTTTTGTTTGGTTTTATTACACTGGGTTACAAAATAAATACTTTAAATATGTTTTTTCAACTGATTTAGGACTATTTTGTACCGCTGACTCCAAAAATAACATCCACGTCAGGCCAGGTTTTTGTTCTGTTTGATTTAGAGAAATCTGATCTTCTGACTAAATCGATTACATTTTTGTGACATTGTCAGCTCATTTTCTCATCTGAAGACGGTTTTAGGGGGGAAAAAAAATTGTTTTTCTAACACAGTCTATTAATTAAATGTTACAAACTTGGATTTCTGTAAGTTGCGTAATAAACACTGATAAGGGTAAGTAGATGTAAATTGAACGTTACGTCTTCATCTCCTCCTGCTCATCACTCATTGGTCCTCAGGAAACCGATCCAGATGCGGGAGCAAGCCGTCCCTTGCGATGCTCATGTTGCGTCCATAGCTCAGAAAGTTGACCCGATTGAACAAAACCAACATAATTTTTGGATTCAGCTCATCAAAATGACTCTAAAACAGCTGAAAAAACCCCAGACGATTTTTTTGGCTTTGGTTGACCAGAGTAGTTATTTTAAAATCCGGACACTATTAAAAAACAATAACAAATTCGGACATAATTATGACCTCCTCTTTGCTAGAAAGCACAACAACCCGCTTAGTGTTTCTTTTCATATCTGTCTCTGTTTATCTCCTTTATAGGTTCATAAAGCTGAAAATATAAGCTGAAGAAGTTAATAATTCATAGGGGATGGGCAAAATGTTATTGGCGGAGGAATGGAGATGTAGTAGCTTTATGAATTTTCTTTTTTGTTTACTAAAAGGAAAATATGCTACAATGCACCACTGCTGGAGTCAAAACTACTATCAAAGAACCTGCAGCACATGCTTTTTGTTTTATGATTTGCTTTTTGAAATCTAAATCGGTCAGAATAGTTGGACTGCGAAGAAAAAACAGAAATCTAAATCAGCCACCAAGATGAAATCGCTGTTAACACGTTTTTATGGGGCGGTAAAAGTTTATTTATGTTGTTATGTCGATTAAATAAAGATTTGAAAAGCAGTTTATACCAGAGATCCAGTTTTTTATGTTTTTACGCATGTGCCAAAGTCGAGGCCCCGGGGCCAAATCTGGCCCGCCACAGGTTTTTATGTGGCCCTCTATAGTTTAGAATTGAAGCAGTGACAATTGTATGCTTACGCATTAAGCACCCAATCAAATCAAAGTTGTTTTTTTATAAATTATATCAATATGTAAAAATGTTGAATGCTAATCAAGTGTGGAGATGTTTTTTTTTTTTTTTTTACAGTTTAACGGGTAGTTTCATCAATACATTGTCTGTTGACGAACATTGGTGATTTTTTAAATAACCCAAAATGAAAAGGAGTTATTACACAAAAACAATAATATCTTAAACTTGTTTCATTACCTCCACATCTTCACTTACCAGCACTTAAATTATTGAGGTGATTGGTTAATGTATTTACAAAGCTGCTTCTGATTATGCAAAATGTGACAAAAGCACAACTAATCTTAGCTTCTTAGTCACCCTGCTTGCCAAAAAAAAACAACCCATATTTGTACATGATTACCCAGACTAGGAAAATAATACTATTGCAAACATTTTGGAGTTGTGTAGGAACCCTGAACATGCTGGATTTTGCTTTGAGATGCGACAAAAATTCAATCAGGTATTCAATTTTAAACCTTCTCCGACAGTCAGTGACTCGACTAAAACGTCTTCGCTCTCTTTGCCTGTCCGTTCAAGTATTGATCTACTGGGCTGCATCACTTCATTAAGTGGCATGTCGCTGTTGGTAGTTATCAATTTACTTAAAGAATGATCGAGTCTCACACGCAGCCACACACACACACAAACACACACAGCGTGTCATGAAGTCGAGCGCAGAGTGAAAGCGATCGATAGGCACTTCAGCTTTGTGTAATGTTATATCTGACTGGACGCCCCGATTTGTGGCTACAATTGAGATGTAGGACCCTGTTTTTAGATGAAATGATTTTCCCTGTACGACGTGGACAGAGACCATGACCTGCTCAGACAGCTCTGTAATGGAGACAAAATGCTGCTTCTGGTGACGCGGCGCCCACTGGGTGCCCGACGGTTCCAACTCTGCTCCAACGGCTCCAAAGCTCACATTCTTCTTCCTTTCTTTTTTGTTTTTGTTTTTGTTTTTATTTGTGACACTGAAGTAATCTCTTGTCATTTTGCCTCATTTTTACTTAACCTTTCATCTTTGGATGCAGGTGGAAAAATGCCGCACCACTTGTTTTTTTTGGGGGGGGCTTTCGTCTGAGCTACCGGTGAAGCAGAGCCTGGGTCGGATCCAGCTCATTAAAACCGAGTTAATGTTTGCGCTGATGGCTCCGCAGAGACACCCGTAGAGACAAGGCAGAGATTTTCCTGCCTCTTGATGAAGCCTTTATGGCTTACAGATGGAGGGAAATTCTCCCAACACAACACAACACGATACCCCCCTCACCCCCCGACCTGCGGGGAAACGCTCCAGTCGCACACAAACGCTCGCAGGTTCGCGTTGTTACAGTGTAAAGCCTTTTATGGACGAGCGAGCGTCGATATGAGCGCGGGAGATAAAGTGTCTGTGCATGTGCGGCGGTGTGATGTGGCTGCGCCGTTGTTGACATCTGGAGCTGAAGAATTAGATTTGTTTCTCCGAGTAACAACAATCAAACCCACTTCTGTTCCGCATTCAGATTCAGTGTCGGCTCCTCCTCACCAGCCGCTGATGTCTTGCGTTTGCACTCGGTTGACTGTCAGCGACGCTCTTGCTCGGTGCCGCTGAGAAAGGTTAGTCTGCAGGCGGTTGCAAATAGGAAGCAACCGGGAGCGCAGTTCTCTCTCATCAGTTTGTGGAAGTGAATTCCGTGGGAGGTCCACAGAGATGCAATCCGGATTCAGTGTCAAAGAACCAAAAAAGAAACAGAAAAGTTGTCCCATTTTGGTGCACAGGTTGTGTGTTGTCTGAGTGTTAAGGTCAGATAAGTAGTCTTTGTGAGAGGACATGCTCGCATCACTGTTCACAATCTGACCTTTTCAATAAATGCTAGCAGGAATCAGTTTGTTTTCACTCCGACTGTCTCCAGGTGAGGTTCAGTATGAGGCGGATACGCCGCCACGCATCATCAGGTCTCACTGCTCCATCCAGATGCAGCGTAAGAGGACTCCTCCTCTGACCTTGGATTTTGATAAGTCGCAAAATCCATTGAGTTTTAATTGGATGTCAGACAAACACGGCATAACAAATCTGTGTGCCCCAGTTAGCGATTGATCGATTGCTAAATTCATCATAATTAATCCGACAAACTACTACTGTAGTCAAACATGGTAGTGGCAGCATTATGATGTTGGGACGCCCTTTAGAGGTAAATGTTCACCTTCCAGCAGCACGACGACCCTAAACTTACAGCTACATGTACAATGTAATGGCTTTATCGAAGGTGCTAGAATGGCCTAGTCAAAGCCCAGACCTAAGCCCCTCCAACTAAAACCAGAACTTTTCACAGATGCTCTCCATCTGATGTATAAAGCACCAGTTTTACTGTAGCCTGGAGTCAACGAGCCGTTCTTCTCTTCCTGTGTGCAGGTGTAAAGGCGCCTCCCACTATGGACTCTCCACAGACAGGAAGCGCCGCTCGCAGGAGGGCGAGTGCACGGACAGCACGTCGGAGCTCACCGTCGCCACGCTGCCCAGCGACGGCCCCGCCTCCGCTGCCGTGGCGCTGCTCTCGGACGAACCGGGCCTGGTCAACCCGGCGTTCGACCCCAGCATGGAGGACAACAGCCAGTCAGGCAGCATGACCAGCCTGGCCGCTCGCAGCAGCTCCAAGAAGAGTGAGTGGGAGGAAAGGGTGTGTGGGTGTGTGGGCGTGGGCGTGTGTGTGTGTGTGTGTGATTCATCTGCTTACCCAGACAGAGCGTGTTACTAAAGTAGAACTCCGCACTGAGATGTTGCACCTGAAAACTTCAGGTTTTTCTTGTTATTGCGGGTCTTTGTGTGATCGATCAGCAACTTTGAAGTTCAAAGAATAGATACTTTTAGTTTTTTTTTTTTTTTTAACTAAAATCTGAACAGTGTTCTGTGTCGTGCAGCTGCAAGTCTGTATCAGCTCTGAACATTTAGAGGCAAAAAAATGTTGCCTATTTAAATGAGTCAAGCTAAGACATTAATTTTTAAGTTTCAAGAATTGAGGCTGGCACTTTGACTGGGCCATTCTAACACCTAAATATATTATTATCCTGCTTTAGCTCACGTATACTTCCCCCATCCCATCAACTTTGACCATCTTCCCTGCTGAACTGAAGCCCCCGTAGCATGATGCAGCCACTTCCGTGTTCAGAATGACACGGCGCTAGTATTCAAGTTTGAATATTTGTTAAAATGAATGAAGAATTAGAAAACGTACAGAATTTCACTCCTTTGTGTTGATCTATCACGTAAAAAATCCCAATGAAATACATTGACGTTTGTGTCTGTGAGATGATGTGTAGCGCCTAAAAGGGAATGGATATTTCTAATATTCCTGCATGGTACCGTACCAAATCAAAAGTAGACGGCAGTAATCTTCAGTCTAACGTGTATTTACTGCTGCGGTTTACCCAGGCACTCATTCGCTCCCAAACACAATTGTTCTTTCTAATGCCATCTGATAGAAATCCTATTAACCAATTAGCTCCCCTGCTCTTTTGTTGTTGTTTTTTTTCCTCTCTTCACAAATCCATAAAAAATTCCATTTGAGGAAACGAGCAGAGAAACAAAGAGCGAAAGTCACAGAGAGAGGAAGTCACTGACAGGGCAGGAACACTGCGCTGTAAAGGAGAACGGTAATGAGAGGCGGGTTAAAAATAGCCGGCGCGAGCGTGTGATAATGCCTGGTGACGCGATCAAAGCGTTCCCTCCATTTTTTTATTTATTTTTTTTTTACCCTCCACCTGTGTTACCAGGAGGCGGTCGTAAGAGTTCCTCCCTGCTCTCCTAACGCAAGAGCCGGGGACGCCAAATGACGCTGCAGCAGCACTTTAAGCTGGGCCAGCTGAGTACCCCACCACCACCGCCGCCGCCACCGTCTCCACGAGCGCTGCAACTGCTGAACAAGCTGTCAGCTCCAGCAGCCGCTGGCGCTTTTTAAAGAATAATGCGGCTGTCAGAAGCCCTCGCGTCTCTCTGTGGCCGCAGAGGGAGAGGGAGAGGGAGCGGCGCTGCTCCTGGAGCAGCCAGAGCTGGCCCAGCGGCTCCGTCCACCTCCGCTCTCCAAATCAGAGTCTTTCTGCGATGCTCTGCGTTGGACGTAGTTGCTCGGGTCCATATTGTATTACATCACAGGTGCTGTTGTGCAACCGTGTAGCTATGCCCGGTACTCAGACAGGCTTTATTAATTTAAGACCCACAAAAGTCAAACAAGCTCCTCCACTTGGCAAAAAAGAGCAGCATTTGTTGAGACAGCATATGTAGCTGGATGAGAATTAAAGGGGCGGTGTTATGTAAAATTGGCTTTTTTGAGCTTTACATTATAATATAATGTTATTCCCTCATCAAAAATATACATGGAGTGTTGCTGCAATTCTTTCATGCATGTTTGAAAAATCCTTGAATCACCCGTGGCAACCAATCGCAGGTGCCTAAGCGCTTCATCTTGCAAAGCTCCTCCTATTTCCAGAAAGCTCCACCCATTCATACAAAGCTCCGCCAACTGCTGAACTATTTCTCAGTCCATCGCTCTGAAGAACATTTATAAACGGCCTAAAGGAGAAAGGTTGTTGTGATGACTTGCTGAAGCGGAGCCAGAGTAGGAGTTTCTTAAAGAGACAGAGGCCCAAAATTGCACATTTCTTTTAAGGCATGTTTGAGTTATACATCATTTTTTTTATAGCAACCTGAAGTTCATAATTACTATATTGTGCTATAAAATGGTTCTACGTGCGTGGAAAACATGTAATACTACCCCTTTAAAAAAACAAATATCTTCCACAGCTGCATTTGCTGATTAGTCATCTTAACGTCAGTGTGTGGGGAAAAATCACAATACCCAAAAGGATTCCTATAGAGTCCAGTATCTGATAAGCTTTTCTGTTTCCAGTGGCATGCATTCACACTCCGAATGCCAGTAACATACTTGGACAGGCAGACGGACTTTTGCCTGCTTGATGACGGATATGGATGGATTAATAAAAACTCTGAAGGTAACAGATGGTTGGGGAGGGGGGAGCTGTTTTGATGCTGGGAAAAAAAAGAACATCACCTGAAACTGCTGATTAATTATTTCAAATACCCCGCAGCCACAGTAGCACCATTCATTTTAATATCCCGGGCCAGTTTTAACTTTAGTTTGTCGTTTACCAAAACAAACTGGAAATACCAACAGTCCTCGGGTCTTGTGCGGGATCCGACTGCTGATATTAGCAGCAGCAGCAGGGGCGTATTTTTCCTGCCAAACTGCCACTCAGAGCTCAGACAGAACAGCTGGTACTGTGAACACCAGGATTCAACTCTGTCGACAGGGCTGTCAAACCGGGATCAGCGTCTCAAACTTACTTTTAGTTTGCTTTGGGAAAAGCACAACAATGGAAAAAAAAACAAAAACATATATATATATATATATATATTATGACATGTCCTTCTGGTTTTTACTGGCGGAGGAATGGAGATCTAGTAGTTTTATGAATTTTCTTTTTTGTTTACTAAAAAGAAAATGTGCTACAACGTAGAAAGTTTTGAAAGGGTCAGGTCTGCAAATCTCACTTTAGAAAATACAGAGATTGATGAGGCTCGCAGCTTTACTTTCCTGCAGACAAAATCAATACGACCCTTTTCTCACAGTGCATCAATAGAGCAGTGAAACTACGTATTTGTGCAGGTTTTTTTTTCCTCGGTGAAGTCCTACAATCACTGCTCGGGCGCCTCTAAAAGTCGTGCTGTACCTTCCTGGCCTGCTTCAGAGTGGTATTTCAGCTCCTCTGCAGAACCCGTCGGAACATGTCCACACAGGTCTCTCTGGTAGAGAACTCTGAGTGGAGCCACGGTCAGACAAGTCCGGACATGTTTGCAAGTGAAGTCCTTTATAAAGACCCTGTCTACTCTCTCCCTCCCTTCTTCTTCTTTGCAGTCAGAAACTTTGACCGCTCCTCAGTGAGGAGCCGCTCCTTCAGGAGACTGAACCGGGCGTTCAGCGTCCTTCGGAGGACCAAGAGCGGCACTGCGGTCAGCAACGAGACCACCGAGGAGCGGGACAATGCCAGGAATTCCAGCGTGCCGCCAGAAGGTACGGAGCAGAAGCTTTTTTTAAAAAATTATTTTTAAATCGATCTGTGTGATTCCTAAAAAAAAAAAAAAAAAGGAGAGAGTTCCAGAGGGAGCAGGAAGTGCATGTGGCTCCAAATGTTTATATTTGCCATGTTCAATCAGCTGTGTGAGGAATGGTGACATGGCTTTGGGCCTTGGGTGCAACAGCAGAGGCATATGTTTCTTGAATAATTCAGCCACACATTGAATAAAGGCCGCTGGTGCATCACCACAGAGGGATCAGAGCAGAGAGTGGCAGCCGGGGGCATTTTGCATAGTGATGGTACAGCAGAGGTCACTGGAGATGACGGGCCTCTCCACCTTCTGCCGTTCTTTTCCATCATCCGCCTCCTCACCAGCTGCGTTTCCGTCACAAACGTAGGCAAAAACTTTGCCGGTGCTCAGCTAATGTCGTGGGAACACCATGTCGCAATCGTGGCGTTTCCGTTAAATGAGGAACGCAATTAAAACGAAGCATCGCCACCAAAATATGGGAGGAAATAAGGGGAAATAATGGTGAGCTGAAAAGCAAGGTCCTGGAGGTTCGATAATGAGTAAAACTGATGAAAAAGAAGCTTTTGTTTTCTTTGGTAATAACAAAATATCAAAAAGTCTAGCTTAGAAAGCTTACAGTTTCAACCGTGTTCAATTTAGATCTTAGATTTTGAATAAGGTAATGGAGCATGTATGTAAAAGTGGTCATATGGATAAATTAATGTTTTTATATGGTTATCCATTTTAACATTAGAAGTATAATAGAGCAAATTCAGGAAAAATAAAAAAGGCGCGATGATAAAGAAAAGTAGCGCAAGAGGTTATTTCAGATGGTAACATCCAGTTATTGATCACATGACCTGTGTGATGCAAAAACCAGTATTTCTGTTGCACTTCTGCAAAATATAATAATTTTGATAAGAGTCGAATAACCACTCTACATTATTGCAGAAACTTCGAAACACTCGAAAAGCGTGTTTTTTTTTTTTTTTTTTAAGAATTGTCC
Organism: Girardinus metallicus; assembly: GCA_903067095.1. Lineage (NCBI taxonomy): Eukaryota > Metazoa > Chordata > Actinopteri > Cyprinodontiformes > Poeciliidae > Girardinus > Girardinus metallicus. Next base: position 87,869 of record CAEGAE010002195.1, read on the forward strand.
CATTTCCATTAAGCAAATTTAGTTTCCTAATTCCAATTTGCGCAATTTTAAAATCAGTGGAAACGCAGCTGGTGACCCTGCACCCCGTCATCCACGCCTCGACACCTTCAGACTGGAATCATCCTTGCAAAAGCAGCGCACCGGGCCAGGCCACGCTTATGACACGCACATCTACAGCGCTTCACACAGTAAAGAAAACAATATGCGCTGCAATATCCACAGCTCGGGCATTTCCATGACAAAGTGGAAGAGGTACAGTTAACTGTAATGGAGCGTTATGCAGAGTTAGAGGTGCGGCGCGGCGGGACACGGGGAAGGAATATGGCATTACGCAAGAATGATGAATGACAAATGACGCGGCAGTAGGTGATTCTCAAAGGCCGTCGCCGAGGAGGCTGAGGGGACGGATTAAATATTCATCGAATGCTCCAGGAGAGAGACGAATAAACGCAAGCGTGAAGTAGAGAACGATCCGGTAAAAGATGGATCCAGATTTTGTTTAAAAAAAAAAAAAAAGGATATAAAAAATGTAAATAATTGCACTAAAATGTCCCCGTGCAAGCTGTAGAAATAATGAGATGGAGCGAGAAACTCAAACACTGTGTGCGGGTGAGAAAGAAAGAGGTTACATAAGAGCTCCAGGGTCCCGGTAAGAGTGCTCTGCACCCCTGGAGCAATCTGCTGTGATAAAGACAAAATATTGACTCTGGAAAGGAGAAAGTGCAGCGCTGAGTGGGACGAACCGCCAAGGCTGCTCCACTGGAGACGGAAGGCGGTCCACTGAGGAATACGAGCAGCGAGAGACGTTTTTCAAATAAGATGAGGAATATGTCTCCTCTGTTAGTGACTGGGCGAAGCCTCTGGCCAGAAGAGCGACCGCAAAGGCTCAAGGTTAGGATGCAGGGGAAAGAAAGAGCAAGAGGGAGGAGACAAGTACATCTTCCAGATATATGCTGCCTTTCCAGCAATGTGTGTTGGAGTTGGTCATTGCCATGGTTGCAGCAGAAGATTATCTTATTAGAAATTGTTGGATGTTTTCACATTTTGCCATGTTACAACCACAAACTTGAATTTATTTTATAGGGATTGTAGGTTATAAACCTATGGAGTTAAATTGGGGCCATGAAGTTTATTCAAAAGTTACAAAAAAAAAATTGAAACTGCAAAACAAAACACTAACAAACAAACGAAAAATAAAAAATTTGATACAGAAATATTTTTCTGAAAAAAAAAAGAAAAATAAACTGAAACTGGAAAAAAAAATGTTGAAAAAGTTTCAAGTTTTTATGGTCCCAATTTAGCTCCGTATAAACCAACATAAAGCAATGTAGTCATGTCTTAGAACAACTCAGCCAAGGTCCGGACTTGAACACAAAACAGAATTGGCGAAGATTTCAGGAACCAAGATGGCGTCTCAGGCCGGATGTTCAGACCTTGTAGAAAGTTCCAGAAGATTCTCTGCTGTTCTTTTAGCAAACGCTGCACCGCCGAGGTGTAAACCCTGTATACGAAGACACGCCACGGTGCGTCCTTCTCCTTTCTGTTCACAGTAACAGATGCACCGCTTTTTATTTGATCACAATAGAAAAAGAAAACACCATGTCTGAATCGTAAACCTTGGCTACATTTGCAGTTTGGTAAAGTTTTTTGCCCGTTAAAACTTATTCCTCTCCACCCAAGTAATTATCCGCTGGATATTTGAAGCGAAAGGTTTTCCCGAGCCCGCAGTTCATACAGATGGACTGAATATGACTAATGAAACCAAACATCACACGGGACAATTAGCCACGGAAAAATTCCCTCGGCTTGTACAAGTTTGCTGTAGTAGCCTGAGGGAGTGGAGACAGCTGGTTCCACGGCCGACTCTCTCCACCGTGGCCTGCTACTCTTTCTCCCTTGATGCTTTCCTCCACCCGTTCACGATCCCCTCTTTCCTCTGTTTGATCTCTCTGTTTTCCCAAATTAAAACGAGTCGTTTTCTTCTCCGTGTACTCTCTCCGTCAGTGCTGGCTCTTCCCCAGCTCCATCACCTGATCCCTGACGGTGAGCTTACCAGCATTAAGATCACACGACAGGATCCGTCGGACCCACTGGCCATCAGCATCGTTGGCGGCAACGAGACCCCTCTGGTTCGCATCCTCATCCAGGACATCTACAGGGAAGGGGTCATTGCTCGGGACGGCCGCCTGCTGCCCGGGGACATGATCCTGAAGGTACGAAAATGACACAAAAGCTGCGTTTCCATTAAAAACGTGCCCCAAATCTTTTCGATATTCCGCTAAGGATGTGTTTCCATTCAATAAAGAATCCGATTAAAGTCACACGTGAAAAAAACTTGTTCACGTGACACGTCATTAAGAATCCTGGATGTAAACACTCACATGAGATATATTTGTATTTCCGCCACTGCACTAGAGCATAACGTCAACCAGAGAAGACGTTGTTGTTTTTAGGCGTTGGATTGGCAAACGACGGACACTTGGGAGTGGCTAGTACATACGCGGTGTTTTCTGTACATTTTTGCTCGCGATTTTACGATTTTCAAACCTTAGGTGAAGCCAAGAGGCCTTCTAAGCACATTGCTGCTGTTTACAAACTGCCGTGTTGCATCAAGAGGTTGCCATTGTAGGTGGGTGAAATACACCAATTTAGAAAAACCACCTCAAGCTCACAGACTAATGGCAATTTAAAAGAGAAAAGCTTTTTCGATCATGTTACCATTAAGCAAATTTATTTTCCAAATTGCCAGATTTTATGGTCAGCGTAAGCGCCGCTCCCGAGAATCGAGTCGAGCTGTGAATGGACCGTAACGATGTCCTTCTGTTTCCCCTGCCAGGTCAATGGCATTGACATAAGCAACGTGCCTCACTACTTTGCCGTGACAACCCTGAGGGAGCCGTGCCAACTCCTGCGGCTGACCGTGCTCAGAGAGCAGCGGCACCGCTACCGGTCGCACTCGCACGGCCACGCTCACGGAGGCGGCGTCCACCAGTCTCTCGGCCTGCCCCACCATCCGATGAGAGACGACAGCATTCACGTGGTGCTGAACAAGAACACTCCGGACGAACAGCTGGGCATCAAGCTGGTGCGGCGAGCGGAGGAGCACGGGGTCTATATATTCCACCTGCTGGAGGGAGGCCTGGCTGCGCGTGACGGACAGCTGTGCATAGGCGACCGCGTGCTGGCCATCAACGGGCACGATCTGCGTTACGGGGCACCGGAGCACGCCGCTTTGCTCATCCAGGTCAGTCAGGATGGACACCAAGCATTAGCTCTGTTTGAGAAGTTCACAGTTATGGTTAGGGATGAAACGATTAATTGTGATTAATCGGATGATAGGTTAATCACAATTGACTGTGATTAATTTCTCAATTAATTAATTATGATTATTATCGGAAAATCAGATAACACAATTATAGTTATTATTTATAATAATCTGATTATCTGATTAACCAGATGCAATTAATCGTGATTCAACAATTAATTGTCATGAATCAATTATTGAAATAATTGGCATCTAGTTTAGTCATCGATTAATCGTTAACTGCAGTATACAGAATTTAAAAAAAAGGCCATTTGCTGAAAGAACACCCTCAGAGTAGCCGTTAAACCAAATCTGCAGGAAAAATATATTAACTTGCATTTAAGATTTTTTTTTTTTAATCTGTAAATCTCTTCTACCCAGAACAACACGAGTGACGTAGTTTTAGCTTCACCTGGTTAAAGTGCTGTGGAAAAAAACCCCTCTTATTAAGCACCTTTCTGCTATGCAATTATTATTGGTTAATAATCAAATGTATAACTAAAGGAATGTTATCCCATTGCATTTTAGGCAACGAAATATTTATATTCTTATTTAAAAATAAGTTTGTTTATTTGTATCTTTTAATGTTCTTCTAATATTGTATAAAAAAAAAAGGTCTCAGTGGTTACATGAAACATCTGTAGAATGTACCTGTTTTCTCCCCCGTGCTGAATCGATTAATTGTCTGAGTAATCCGTCAAATATTTGATCAATAGAACAATCGACAGTTGCAGCTACAGTTGCGACACGTCCTACCTAAACGTTGTTGCAGACCAGAACCGGCCGTGCTCTGTTCGTACGCCGCCTCCCCGGCGGTATTAAAGATAATTGCGGTGATTCAAGCTAATTGTGTCGAGCTGCGCTGTTGTGTCTGCCTTCGCCGCAGTTAATGCTGTTTAATTGTGGCAACTCCCCTGATGGACGGGTGGGTTTTGGGGGGGGGGGCGCCTCTGGTTCCTGGTCGATGCCAGCCAGTGATGGCGTGCGTTTGGCTAATGGCGGTTAATTACTGCGTGTTTACGGCTGACTGTGCAGGGTCTCTGGGCTCGGAGTTCCTGTCTGGGCCATCTGAACGACCCTTTCTGGGTCTCAGCGGAGCCAAGATGGTCTCTCGGAGCGGCCACTTTCTGTCAGAGATTAAGAACTGGCAGGGAAGAAATTGAATTTAGTCCAATTAGGGTAATAATGGTTTGGACTGGCTAATTCAGGGCTCAGCGGCGTTTTGGAGAGAGCGGCAGAAATCTCTCTAGGAATACGAGAGCAGGGAGGCGGCTGGCTGCAGCCGCCCAGTCTGTGTGACTGGCAGGCAAAAGCCTCAGTCAGACAAAGGAGGTTTCGATCTTAAAGTCTAGTTTTGAAATGTGACACAAAAATACAAACCATATCTCCACTTCCAGAAATTGAAACATGAAGCCCAAGCGTCTGTTTGTTGGTCACTTTAGGCGAGCGAGCACAGTGTGCACTTCGTGGTGTCTCGTCAGATCTGCCTGCCCAATCCAGACATCCTACCAGAGGGGCCGTGGGGCATGGACGGCCCCCCGCCATACTCCCCTGTGGATATGGAGCAAACGCTGCTGGTGAGAAGCAAACACACACGCACACGCACATGTAAGATATGAGCACTACTGAATACACAGAGAAAACCTTTGTTCCTTTTATAAACGCTCCCTTTCAGGTGCAAATGATCCATGCAGTCGTTCTCCCATCAAAGTCCAGCATGTCATTCAAAGAGGGCAGCAAGAGCATCTTCTATCCTTGCAGATTTGCTGCATACATATCAGCCTTTTTTTTTTTTCTTGTTTTCTGACAGCTACCTAAAGATTCCTATCTGTTCTCTTCCCGTAGTTTGATGTAAACGAAGGTGATAGCGGTGCAGACTCACAGTCTTCTGTCTTCATTATTGTCGCTCTCGCTGAATGGACAGTCAGCTTTATTTTTTTATGTTTTAATGGGCAATGTCGAGCCAGAAAGTACAATGAGTTTGACCTCTGCAGAGAATTTTGCCAAGGAAAATGCAAGATATGATTTTCATTTGTCTCTTTAAGTGCTCGTCTTTAAACTACGACAAAAAGACATTTTGGAGCTGGACGGGGCGGTACCGTTTGGGTTTGAAATGAAAGATCAAAATGTAAAGTATAAACTACTGAGCACCGTAGAAAAGATGCCAAACTGAGGGGTCGTGGTATCTGTAAAAAAAAAAAAAGGCACTTTTAAGAACATTAATAGAACTCTGATTGCCTGATTTTTTAGCAAGTCGTCATTTGCACAAAACACTGTAGATTTCCCTAGAAAGTTTTCAAAAGTGTCTTTAGTAGAGGAAGATAGTTAATTTTTAAAAAAATACAGCAGATCTTGCGGCGATGTGAGCTTACAGATTAAATAAACGCTCAGAAACATTTCTCTAAATTGCAACGATGGCTTTTTCCAGGAAAGCTAAACACAGAATCCAACATGTATCTGCTATGGGAGAGAAAAAAAAAAAAAAAAAAGGGGGAATGTAAACCGAATTAGTAGCAGCACTTTAGTCAATAGCTGCTTCCAAAATAGAGTCGGTTGAACAGAGAAACATTCAGTCAGTCAGGTGTAATTTCAATGGAATAAAAAAAAAAAAAAAAATCAAAAGAAAACCGGAGAACACAAAGTCCCTGGCAGCAATAATTGAACATAATGGCTGAATGTAGAGGAGTAAAACCTTTGCTTTGGTCTCCGTGAACTCAGAGGACAGAGGAGATATGGTTCAGGCACAAAACGGTGACCTAATTCAACCGTCATCGTCTCACTTCGCTGTGGTTAGATTTCAAGAAAGACAAGAAACCGAAGTAGCTGGTGCTTACAAGTTAACCTGACAAGTGATTAAACCAAGCAGTGCTTTCTGCCTTTCAAAATCAGTTTGTCGTGTTTCTAAAAATGAGCGTATGTCTTTATGTGCGCTGAACTGAATATAGGAAACGTTAGCTTCCAGATAATAAAGGGTTAGTGGTTCATTATTACTTACAACTACGACTGCAACTGCCCCCCACCCTCCTCTTGAAATTAGTTCCTGCGCCTCGACTGTAAATTTGTCAATAAGACCAGCGGCTTATTACCTCAGCCTATCATAAAAAATAATAATAATAATAATAAAAAAAGCTACATGGACTCTGTTAGGACGTAACAACCTTTAGAGCTCACTAGACACCATTACCGTTCATTAAAAAGCTGCCGCTCAGGAGGGCAGAGCACATGACTCGCACTCAGCAGCGCGGTGCGTAGGAGGCCAGTGATTGCGGACACTTTAAGCTCAGCTTGAGTCAGTGCTGAGCCCTCGGGTCGATAACAGGACTGCGAGAGATCTGCTGCGAGCGCGGCGGAAATGTTTGAACGTGGCACGTTAGCATGGCGGCACAGGCTCCGGCCCGTCGACCTCAACGCGCCCATGCGCTAGTCATCGCCTGTCCCGAACATGAGTGAGGAGGCTCTTGAAGCGGCCACTGCTTATCGCCGTACATCATTCCACGGCGGCTAAACTAATGAGGTCATTCGTCAATTACCTATCGCCAAAAGAGCGCGTTATTGGAGTGGCCCCGTCTCGCATAACGCCGTGGATGGAACCCAGGTGACTTTTGGGCGTCATCGCCGGTCTTTGAGAAAACAGCCGCTATTGTTATTATTATTATGCTAATGTGTTCCTCCAAGTTTTAATTAGAACATGCAGTTTGAATAAGGTGCCCTTGGTGTTAGTTAGCTCCTCGTGTGCTTTTGTTTCATTGTCTCAATCACAAAAACAAGACCGTGTGCTGAAGGAGAACAGACGCTGAAGAAATACTTAATCTACCCATATGCAATTTTGCTGCTTTTTGTACTATTTTTATTTATATCAACTATTTAAAAAATGAGCTAAATTGAACCGAGAATCCTGAAAATTTCAGGATGCGTTCACACCAGTTCGGTTTAGTCTGTTTTAATCGAATTCTGGTTCGTTTGTCTAGAAAGCCTGGATCGTTTGGGGAGGTGTGAATGCGCAACTGAACTCTGATGCAGACCAAAAAGGCGAACTCTGGTTCACTTGAAAACGTAGGTCTCAGTTCAGCTGAAGTGAATGTATATGTGCATGTAAGTGGACATATATTACGCTTCTTGCTTTATTAGGGGGCGCTAATAAAGCAGGAAGCGTAAATGCAGCCAAAGAAGACGCCCAAGTCTAGCGCCACACGGAGAAATGCCACGTTGTCTTTTTATCAAAGACAAAAGAGAAACTCTGCAATCGCTAAAATCTCAGCGGTTTTAAATGTAAATGTTTACATTTTGCGAAGAAGGAAGTTGCGCTCGTGTCTTCTTCAGAGGTTTTTGTGTCGTTTCCTCCAGTGGTTCTTGGTGCAGCGCCACCAGAGTAGAGGTAGTGAACAGGTTTTTCAAAGGGTTTGCTTTGTTTCATATAGCGATACCTGAGTGAAGTAGAGCCCCCCCCACCCCCTCCTTCTTCAAATCGCACAAAAATGGTGTCAAACATTTGTGCAGCAAGAATGTTTGTTTGTGCCGCTATCATTTAATGTTTCCAGAGATCATGAAAGATCAACCGGCCCCCAACCTTCTGCAAATCAGACAAAATTGGTGTCAGTCAACTCGACTATGTTTGTGCTGCTTTGGCGTTGAAGATATTAATGAAAGTTTAAAGGTCAAAGGTCAGCCAGATCCCCCCCCACAGTTTTACAAAATCAAAATTTCATTAATATCTTCAAAGCCAAAGCAGCACCAACAAAATGTTTGGCTGCACAGCCGACGTTGAGTTGACTGATACCAATTTTGTCTGATTTGAAGAAGTTGGGGGGGGGGTTGACCTTTCATGACCTCTTGAAACATTTCTTAATATCTTTAAAACGATAGCGGCACAAATGAAAATGTTTGCTGCACAAACATTTCGCACCAATTTTGTCTGATTTGAAGAAGTTGGGAGTGGGAGGGGGAGCAGTCCGGACTTATCAGGCGTGAAAACACCCAGAGTCTGGATTCAGGGAAAGTTTGGGATTTTGACTTGATTAATCTCTACGAAACAACAACAATAAGAGCGAGGTGGGTGAACTCTTCAAGTATTCACATTTTGCCCTTTCTATCTTTTGTACAGGACTCCTGTCAGAAGCCCGCATGTTACGAGAAGACAGTCACACTAACCAAGGAGCCGTACGACTCCCTGGGCATGACGGTGGCGGGCGGCATGTCCAGCCGAGGATGGGATCTCCCCATCTACGTCACAAACGTGGACCCCGACGGCGTGGTGGGACAGGAGGGATCCATCCGCAAAGGTAACATCACCGTCTGCCAAATTCCATGATGTCACAGGCATCTAACTGTGTGGAATTGCTCTTATTTGTCGTGCTTTGTCAGATCAGTGAGGTGTCCTTGCAGGCAGTCTGTCACAGATGAGCCTTTCTGTAGTGAAGAGCACAAACAAAATGACACGATGACGACTTCACACGAAGCTCGATCGTCCAGCAGGAACCTCGGCTGCTCGTGTCGATTATTGCTCCGCAGATTTGCTTCCCTCAAAATGAAAAAAAAACCCAAAACATTAGTGCAGCAGAGTTGAAAACACATTACAACGTAGGGCAGACTTAGCAAAATAGGTTTTTAATAAAAGTATTTGTGATTATTGATTTTTTTTTTTCTTTTCTTAGTTTATGTTGCAACTGCAAACTAGACGAGGACAAATTAGCGCATAATCGCGAGTAGAAGGAAAACTAGGGAGGAATAGTTTAGCAAATAAAAATCTAGCACCATTTTAATCCGATTCCTCAAAATGAAATGTAGACATTTTTTTTAAAGAACCCATTTTTCCTTTCCACTTCACAATTTTGAACTACGTATCGTTGGTTCCCAGGATAAGATCAATTAAAACACATCTCCAATTTTGTTTGCAGTAGTTGCGATGCCGTTGACCATATCACTGCGCAATTTGACATTTCAAAAATAGATGTATTTAACGGAAACGCGGCGGTTTCGAAAAACGTTTCGTTTCCCCGATAAAAAGTTTTAGAACGAGGTGGTTTTTCAAGCCATTTGGAAAATGGTTTATTTCGCAAAGCAGCAGAGGGACGACTGTTTTCACATCACATGAGTCACATGATCAGCAACCTAGGAAGAAGAAAACGACAGGAAGTAGTTGGTGGGTCATGGCGTGGCATTTGTTTTAATGACAGGTGAATAATTTATTTTAATTGCGCTTCTCATCATATTCGGCGCATTCATTTGCATTTTCCCGCAGGGCAAATGTGTCCTTTGTGTTGCTGCCTAGCAAGCCGGTCTGCACCGTCCATCTTTGCATCACTTTCATCATTAGCAGGCTTTTCAGAACCCCACAGCTGGCCTTTGGTTTCAGTGTCTTTGTGGTCCAGGTGCAAGAATGATGAATATTGAGCAGAAAGAAGATCGCCCCCAGACTCTGATGTCTCGCTCTCTCTCTCTCAAAAAAATAAAAAAGGGCAGTAACCCTGCGCCGAGGATAAACTGTGCTGTCAACCCTCTTCCCCCGACCCACAGGTGACATTTTGCTGAACGTGAACGGCATGGATTTGACGGGGGTGACGCGAGGCGAGGCGGTGGCCAACCTCAAGAACACTTCCTCTCCCGTCGTGCTCAAGGTCCTGGAGATGCGTCCGCCCGACGACAACCCGCCGGAGTTCACGCTGCCGCCGTGTCTCACGCCGTCGCCCACAGACAGCACCAAGAGCCCGCTGCCCAACGACGATTACTCCCCGCTGTGGGTCTCATGGCTGCAGGTACCCAGGTGAGCGGCCCTCCCATGATATCCGTCTTCGTCCTTACATTTTTTTTTTTTGGTTTCTGCAGCTCCAACGTGTCCTTTTGACCTTCGCCAGCTGGCGCACGCCGACGTTTAGACAGAATCAGTGGGAAAGAAACGCTCATTATACTTTTAAGACAATTTTTTTTTTTAAATATTCAAACCTCTGAGTACTGAAGGGTTTTTAATAATACATACAAGGTTTTGTTGTAGTCATGGAGACAGTCTTGCATTGACACAAATAACCTCCTTTCCTGCTTATGTGGAATAAAAAAAGGGGATTCAATGTTGGTTTTCCACAAAAACTTCTAACGAAATACCTTAGAGCATCAAACTGGGCCACATCAAGATCAGTAATGTTCTCAAAGGTTGGTTGTGCCAGAATGTATCGTATTCCAAAAAAAAATAGGTTAAATATTAATAAATAGCCATCTCTGCATTCGATCGGTTCTTCTTAAAATATCAAATAATGTTCAACGTTGATCGGTCCATCTAGGATTGTGTGATCGTTTTTGTGATTTCGAAATACTTGCCAAGGATTTTGCAATATTTCCACTCGGGTATGACTTTAAGTGTGACTTTTTATTATTCTGCGTGTCGGGCGCTTGACATCAAGTAAGGCCGAGACGGCAGTGTTGTAGAAGTAAGAGATACTGCCACCTACAGGCGGGAGTCAGCAGTCACTTACACCCGATGTTTATGACCATTTTTTGTGAAAAACTTGCAAACAAAAAAAACTTACTTTTTTGTGCTAATGCAATCAAGTCGTACATTAGCACAAAAAAAAAAAGTGGAGATCCATTGATTTTGCTTGTATTTCCACAACAACTGGAGGGATTGATTGATGTTGGAGGGCCACATAAAAGCCTGAGACGGGCTGAATTTGGCCCCCAGGCCTCGAGGTTGACACGTGTGCCCTAGAGTTTGTAGTTCCAATGCGGCAAACGGTGGAAACATTTTAGTGGCGTTTCCGTTAAGCCGTGAACTACTGAAGTGACTTGGCTTTATTACTCCCCCCGCCACATACGTACTCAGGAAGGTTGTACAGTTTGTTTGTAATTTAAAGGTGTCTCTAAGAGATTAGCGCACTTAATCTCCTTCTTGGCCCACGCAGACATCTCTACTGCTGCAAAGACATCGTTCTGCGGCGGAGCACGTCCGGCAGCCTGGGCTTCAGCATTGTGGGAGGCCAGGAGGAGGTCAACTGCAATCAATCGTTTTTTATCCGCTCCATTGTCGAGGGGACGCCGGCCTACAACGATGGCAGGATAAGGTATTCAGCAAGTGCATCGTACAGACGTCTGTCGTTTAGAGCTGCAGTGTTCAACTCTTATTAGCAAAATCTGTTTGTTTGTACATATTTGTTAAAACTGTTACCATGTTGTGGCAGTATAATAGGGGACAAACATCTGTGAAAAAACATCAGGCTTGTCTTGGTCAAAAACAATCTTTGTCAATGGTAAATGGACTGAACTTACATAGTGCTTTTCCAGTCATTTTGACCACTCAAAGCGCTTTACACTGGAGTCACATTCACCCATTCACACACACAAACGTTCACACACCGATATGCAGATCAGCAGGCAAGTCGGGGTTGAGTGCCTTGCCCAAGGGCACATCGACATGTGGCAGGAGGAAGCTGGAATCGAACCTACAACCTTCTGATCGCAAGACGACTACTCTACCCACACAGCCACAATCAAGCTTGTGTAGGCACTGCTAAATGTGCTGATGGCTGAGAAACAACTTAAACAGGAAAACCATTGTCATCGGTGGCCATGCTAACTCCAGTGCATACACAAGCATGACTGACAGCGCTAAGACCCTCCTCCTGGCTCTGGATTGTTTTTTTTCTAACAAACAATATTGGCATATTTATGAAAATAGCTATGGAATAAGGCAGAGGAGTTAAATTTTTTTTTTTACAGGTTATTTGTCTCATACCATACAGTCAAGTACACAAGCATGACTGACAGTGCTAAGACCCGCCTCCTGGCTCTGATTGGTTGGTTCTAGTTTGCACTGAGAAAAGGCAGAGAAGTTCAATTTTCCATCTCATATTACTCTGTAACGACATAGTGACAGCTTTAACAGTAAAAAACTTGTTTGTTTTTTAAAACTTACATACTACAGCCTTATTAAAACTTTTTAGGTGACGCTGAATATGACTCGGTAAATTAAACTAAAATTTGTGTTTTCTCTCCTTTTTTGTGTTTTTTTTATGAAGATGCGGGGACATCCTGCTGGAGGTGAACGGGAAGAGCACGTGGGGGATGACGCACACGGCTCTGGTTCGCCTCCTGAAGGAGCTCCGGGGCAGAATCACCCTGACCATCGTGTCTTGGCCGGGCAGCCTGCTGTAAACGGCGCTCCCAAGCCATCCGGTACCGCTTTTATCGACACTGACCGAGGAATGTGGAAGGCAGACAGCTTTGGACCGGCCGACCACCCTAAGCTCGCTGTGTGGGAAGAGAAGCTCAGGACGGCCGCGTGGACGCCTCGCTGCAGACGGGCTGCCGGGGGGACTTTGCCAGGACTTTGCAGGAGGTGCAGATAAGAGAGACTGGATTGTGACCAGAAGGTTGACTCGCTCCCCCCTACATTGAATCGGAACAGATCTGGGCCGGACGCTTGTATTGCGTAGAGGACACTGAACAGCGTCCAGTGAGTCAGGTGGGAGGACAGAAAGGAGACACGACTCGTTGCCAATTTCAATAGATATATATTAGGATAATGCGTTAAGCTGGACTCACATTTCTTTATGTTGGGTGTCTAAAAAAAAAAAAATAAAAAATAAAAAAAAAACCACAATGAAGAAAAATCAAAACAAACAAAAAAAAGAAAAACGTACTGAACCAAGCACTTGTAATATGTTTCTTTTGTTTGTCGTATGGCCTTTAAACGTGGGCTATATTTCGTTTGTACCGACAGTGGTTGTCCTCTTCAAGACACGTTGCCAAGTAGTAGTCTGTGAGGTTTTTTTTTTTTTTTTTTTTTTTTTTTTTTTCTGTTGTCTCAGAAGCTATGGCTAAGTTATTAAAACCACTGGCAAAGAAAATGTATAAAAAAAAAAAAGAATTATGTCTTCATAACTTGTTAACAAATAACATTTAAATAGGAGATTTTGTGGAGGCCTTACTAATTTTCTTACTTTCAAGAAAGAAAAAAAAAACTGACTTGGTTTCTGTGTATCAGTGGAGGGCCTGAGGTCTGTCTGCTGTGGTTCTGTCTGTCACGCTTCGGCCTGTGTAGTATATCTGACGATGGTACTTTTGGTTAAATGCTCAATAAACTCGTTTAAAAAAAAAAACAACAGTTACTTTTGTTTTGTTTCGCAAGCAAGGCTTATATACAAACCAGAAAAACAACACGATACCATGAAACTCGGGCGTTAGAGAATATAATGAGAACAAATTCATCTTCGCGTACAACTTAACCTGAGATGTAAAGGGGCAAAGCTTTTCAGGTTTGGTTGTTCTGAGGACGGTTGAAATTTTATTTTCTTTTCTCTGTCGCTTTCCGAGCCTTCCCAGCGTCCTTGCCCTTTGCGTGACCGTGTCTTGTCTTCCTGGCCTCCCTGTCGTCCTTCCCACTGGCGTTGCTACTTCTGCCAATAGCAAAACGTAAGAGTAATTTTAAAAATGGATATTTTAAAAAAGTAAAATACATTTTCTTTTTTGTCGTTACTTTTTGGAAATATGTGACTTTTCGACCTTTGCGATGTTTTTCGCGAGCCCTCCTCTTCGTCTTTCTGCTTCTTTTTACCGGCGACTCCTTCAATTCTGCGACGTTTGTACTCGTAGTCTGCAGAGTCCCGGCGCTCCGCCGGCTTCTTCTCACTGAAACAAACGATGCAAGGCAACAGATTTACTGTAGAAAAGATACAACTAACCAGTAAATACAAATCGTGCTTTTCAAATTATTCCATTTACTGAAAGGAAAGCAAATATATTCAGACCTTTGCTGGCCAAAAGTAAATTACCACCATAACCAAATGGCCGTGCCACAACTGGTGGCAACAATTCCCGTCGAATGTTTCCCATTACTGTAAAAACACAAACCCTTACCAAGTATTTTTGGTCAAGTTTCTAGTGAAAACATACTAGTGAACTTGAAATAAGATCAAATTAAGTCACAAGTAACGTGATTTAAAGCATACTTTAAGTCAATAGGTCCTTAACATAGATGAAAAAGTGCGAGTTTCACTGGCACTTTATTTCACTTGTAACTAGTAAGTTAGTTTTGTGATTGTGTCCAATTTAACTCCCAAATCACGTCAACGACCACATCGTATATGTTGACGTTGATCTACAGAGCACAGACGAAAATGGAAAAAACAAGCAAAACATTGAATTTACTTGACACCTAAGACTTGTTCAGATAAGGGAAACAATAAGGAAAAAGCAAGTGCCCAACTGTGCAACTGTGTTGGACTAAGAGCAAATTATATTTAATCGTGTTTATCAGTTTAAAAAACAAAAAATGTAGAGATGAAGAACTTTCATGTGACATTCAGCTTTTGTGTTCACGCAAATAACTTTCCATTCAGCCGGACGAGTAAACAGAGGCAACTAATGCTGTTCAAATTACAGCCTTTGTTTACTATTGTCTGGGTGGAGGCTACAAAATGAATAAATAAATAAACTCAAATGTCATGACGGCTCTACAAATGAGTGTTGCCATGCCATTTATCTAGAGAGCCAGACCTTCATTTGTTGGTGAACACAGCTGTGAGCTCTCAACTGGGGGAAACAGAAGTAAACACTTCGAGCTCACAAAGTTACGTAACAAGTTGCCGCCACAGCAGGGCACACATGAAGCAAGCGCATGTGAATAAAAAAGCTAAAAAGAATTCTGAGAGAGGAGCAAATGCGTTTTTCGTGGCACAGTAATTAATAAAATGTCAGCTGCAGTCGAAGCCGGTAGAAACTACTCCGAAAGACTTGCAGCTGTTCTAAAAGTATTCACTTAGGGGGTCTTATGTGGATGAAAAGCACATTTCTACATTTTTATTTGTAAAAATGCATAAAACTGTGTCTGTTTTCTTCCACTTCACAAATGCGCACTATATTCAGCTGTCAGTCGTGCTTAAAAAGTTTGAAAAAAAATCTGTTTCTGTCAAAAAAAACAAAAAAAAAAACGAAAAACAACAAAAAAAACACTGATTTGTAAAGGCCTTGAAAAAAGGGGGACCTTATGCAGCGAACTCCACATTACACTGGTTGAGAGCTGCAGGTCGTCAGTGTAACATTCAACCAACTTAAAGTTACCTTAGTCCTCACCTCTACATCAACAATTTTCGGAGAGCTGCATGCAAGGTTAAGCATGCATCATAGATTCATAACTCAGCTGAGCCACTGCTCCCGGACAAAAGTGCATAACTCGCATGACTTTGGGATAAAGGGAGCAGTGTGTCACATTAAGGCCTGAAACAATTTGAAAAGAGGCAAAAGTGAAAACAGATGTCGGCGTAGGAATGCGCTGAACCCAAGACAGGCCCTGAAGCCCGGATGAACGTAGCATATGGCACAAAAGCAGCTGATGGAAATCTTGAAAGTAGTTTTTTTTCGTGCTTCTCTCGGCTTATGCTGGAACATGTCATGTCTCCTAAATCTGAAATAAAAATCTCAGAATTAAATCAAGTTAAAGAGCTTCCATTAAAGATCATTTTCGCCAAAAGGCAAGCAAAATTTTAGATTTTTTTTTTCTGAGATTTTTTTTTTTTTTTTTTTTGGTCTTTTTCTTTTTAGGTACATTCAAGAAATAAAAAAGATTGGGGGTTTTTTTGTTAGATTTTTTTTGTAGGTCTATTAACTAAATAGATAAATATTAAATATAAAGGAATTTATAAATACATATACATTTATTAATTAAAAAATTGTAGGTATATTAACTAAATCTGACAACTTGCTAACTGATACAAGTTGATATTAGCATTTGTTACTGTTGTTGATGAGCTGCGTTACATTGCACTTCACAACATATTCCAATAATGTCTCCACTGAGGCATCAACAAGACTTTTCGTACTAAACTCCCATTGACTTAAATCAGCAAATTAACCACACGTGCATTTTTGTTGTCCACCAGTCATTTTAAGCTAGTTGAGGAGTCTTTCAGTTTGATTTACACCACTCTGTGTGAACTAATGCCACATATATAAGCGAACGTAGATGAAAAATGGGTAATGGGTGTCACCGTTGTCTCCCTCACATGTGGCCACATGTGTGCAGGAAAGCGTTGATAAGACAGACAGTAGTGGCGCCAGCGAGTGCGAGCTACATTCACGATCAAAGGCCCAGATTTACAACCGCATTTCAAGTGTTGACCAAATGGTCAATCAGGTGCTCAGCTGGTGCCCATGAAAAAAATAAATAAATAGGTAAGCTGTGTCAAAGATGTGTAGTATATCACGTTGAATTTTTGCCTCGCGCAATGCGTTATTGATGGCGATAAATCAAGGGCCGGCTTTCGGAAGCGCAGCCAAAAACCAAACACAGCCCGAACCCTAAAGCCAACCGGGCCAACACCTACTGGGCAGCAACCGATGTGACTCAGCGCGAGAAATGCAGGCCAGCGAGCGTAAATCTGCCATGCGGCGTCTCCACTCATCACTTCTGTGAACAATAAGAGTGGCTACCAACAAAGAGACGGTTAGCTCCATCTGCTCCTCTTCATTTCACACACAACTTATTTCCAGTTCGTGGCTAAAAATAGTCCAAACCGCAATCATAAATCAAAGCGGCTGAAAATATGGAACCTGTGCCATGAGCACATGCGTGATGCAGGAGTCAAGACCATGCGAAAGGGAATGTAGGGCAAACTTGTCAGCCGAGTGCAGATTGTGTGAGCGGCACTCTCAACCAGGCTGAAGGGTTGAGAAGGGTCCCTTGTGGCATTTACATCAGAATGAATACGAAGCAGTAGTGGTGAAATCTCCTGAGTGTTTCCATAGTGTCTGTCAAGCACATGCGACTCCTGTTCCTCCTGTCTTATGCGGTTAGCCCAACAGCTTCACAGCCGTCCCCGTGTCCTGCTTTCCTCGCCTGACCCACGAGGCAGAGGCTTTAGGTATAAATAAGGACTCAGCGATTTAAATAGGAGACTCCCTCTCTCTCCATTGTTCTCCTAGGGGTATGAAAACAATTCATAGACACCGTTATGTCCAATTAAACTATTTTGCACTAATTCGCATAAAGTCTGACAGAGCAAGTGTGGCATGCCAATAAAAATTCTTGCAGTGACTTGCTGACTTATTTGTTCGGCCTCATGCTTTTCACAGTTTGTAACCACAGATATTTTATGCGCTTGACTAAGACAGACAAGCACTTAAGTGTAAGCACTTGGGCATGGTCTGTAGCCAGTTTGCAAATCCAGAAAATAACGTCTCTGGACTTGGACTGGGCCGTTAGAACATACAAGTATACTTCAAAAACACTTTTCGTTGTGTCTTTGTCCCTCAGCTCCAGCCTAAAGTCTGCTGCAGCTCAATCAATTCCATTCCCACTGCATGATCTTACCATGGAGTGCTCGTGATGTTGTTTAGTGTTTAGTTTTTCCAACTCGCATAGCATTTTGCATGAAGTAAAGAAAGTTCATCTGACAAGAGCTGTGGCTCTCCAGAGTTGCTCCGAAGCTACACTGACTCTTTGCTGCTCCTCTGAGAAACGTCACTCAGCCACCCAGTTTATACCAACAGCTTTTTGTAAGAGGGTTCTCAAAGCGCAATAAGATGTTCGAATGTTTGGGTTTTGGCTTAAACCTGAAATCCACAGTTTTTAGATTTTTACTTAAAAGAAAAATAAACCCATGTGTCATTTTCTTTCCACTTCAAAAACTTCACACATTCAAAACCAAGCAGTAGGTAACTATTATAAGCGATTTTTTTTTCTTCACATATTTGTTAAAACTGTCACTATGTCATGATAGTATGCATGTAATCTGTGAAAACATCAAGCTCCTCTGCTTTCTCCCAGTGCTAACCCCAGAAAGACACAGCTTGGACAGAAGTGACCAATCAGAGCCAAGAGGAGGGTATCGGAGCTGACAATCATGCTTGTGTTCCCGCTGCTCGCACTCTTATCCCTCTCCCCCTTCAGCAGAGCCATCATGAATGATCAGGCTAGTTGGCAAGGCGTCAAATGACAGTGTATAATCGGTTTCCTGGAGCTGCAAGTTTCTCCACCATTTGCACATATAGGAGTATGATTGACAGCGCTAAGGCCCTCCTCCTGGCCCTGATTGGTTGTTCTTGACCGGCACTTCTTCAGATGGCAATATTAGCTACAGGAGGACGTGGAGGAGTTTGATTCTTTCAGAGATTATCTGTCTCATATCATACTGTCCTGTTACTAGACACATAGTGTCCCTTATGTCACTTGAGCGATGAATGAGGAGGAAAATGGGAAATTAGACAAACTCCTCTCATCTCTGACCCTCAGAGAGGAAGAGGCCGAACTCCATCCAACAGAGCACACAAGCAATTGTATCTTGGCTAAAATTAGTTTTTACGTCTGTTTATTACCTCATTTCGCAGCAAATGTTTTGCATATGTTGGCACTCATTTCCCCTCGCCTTGTAATAGTCATCAGGACTTGCAGCTCTTTTGCAATACGGGGCTTTTTTTTTTCTTTTCTCCCCCCACAATAGTTGTATATTTTTCCAAGACTCTCCCAGGGTTTATATTTCAGTAATCAATTGAATAGCTGGAATAAAAATCCCCTTAGTTATGCTGCATGGAAACAATTTGGCACGGTTTATATGAATTATTTCTGCACTTGATTGGGCGTCACGCTCCGAACTGAGCAACACAGAGAGACCTTTAATCTGCTGCTCTGCAGTCAAGCTGAAAAATTACAACTTTTCTGATGCCAACGTAAATGAAATCCTAAGTGCAATAGCTGTTCCTTTTCCTGTTTTGTTTCCTGTAAATATTGAAATCTCCTCTGGAGAAATGTTATCTTCCTGTAAACATACACAGATCGGTCATAACACTGGCAGGCGACGTGTGTGTGCGTGTGTGTTTTTTTGGTTTTTTTTCTTAAATAAATCAGCTCTCAGAACAGTCAGAGAGTGGACAACGCACGGATGGGTGCAGGTTGGGTTAATCACCTTATCTGGACACGATGTTACGACTGACCAGGGTACATCTGCATACTTTATGAGCAAAAGAGAAAGAGGCAGACAGGCAATAGATCAATGCCGAGTAAATTGCATAACTGGTCCATCAGAAATAGATTCCTGATGGATGTTGCCTTATCCAGATCCCACAGCTGCTCAGCAGATTCACATTCATCTTTTGTTAGAAGCATCCATGAATGGGGAAGGGGAAGTATAGGCAGAGGAGAGGGCACTCTGTACTATCATCACGCAATGCAAAAGAAAGGGAATTTAGACATAATCTCTCCAAAACCAAGCATATAGATTACTGGTTTAATGATAATTCCTTGAGACCCACCTGTAGCGTGACAAGGAAGACCTCTGCTGTCCTCTGTCACTGCATCGCCGTCTGTTTTTGTCATGGCCGTACTCTCTGTCTCTGTCTCTGCTGCGCTGCTGCTTCATGTAGCATTCCCAGGCTTTGGCACTATCAACCACTGCAAAGTCTGTGGACATGTTCCCTGGGATTAAAGATGAAACAGGAGAGATAAAAAAAACAAAAACAAAAACAGACAGAATACCAGGGAGGGACAATAAACAGAAGCAGAAGCAGATCTGAATCAGTTCTACTTAAAGATGTAAATGATGTATTTTTTTTAAGCCCCTCTAGTTGTTATTTCCTTTTCTTTTGCTACGGAGGCATCTTCAAACAGAAAGTTTTTCAAAACAGAAAAGTTTAGAGAGACTATGTAGGGCAGGAATCAATGAAACCTTCAGCTGTGCCAAATTTGACTGTAGACTCTAAATCAGACATTTTCATAAATGTTATGAAAATCAGACATTTATGAAGCATCTGTCTCATGTTTCTACCTGAGACAGATAAAACCAAAAGGGCATAGAAGCATATTAATAAACATATGTTTATAAAAACTGTTTGGGTTGACTGTCATATTTATTTTAAGCTTTTAGCGATGTAATGGAAATGCTCTTTTTTGGGGCGTAGGATGACTAACACTGAAATAATAACAATAATAATAATAAAAAAAGTTTTATTGTCAGTTTTCTCTAATCCACACAAAGTCAAATAAATACACCCGCTCTGACAAAAAAAAAAAACATTAAAATCACCACCTCTTTCTTCGAGAAAGATGTTTTATGTAAAAAAAACAAACTATTTTGGCAAAAAAAAATGGCTCAGGCCATTGTTTTAGGAAGGTGACAATTTGCTTTGTGTAGCCAGTAACAAATTTCAAGCATAATTCTGCCTCTTTATTAGAGCACTATTTTTGGCAGAGTTTTGTTTTATTTTATTTATTTATTTTTTTTATTTCACAGGCTTTTGTTTCAAAGCCGAGCCCACAAATTTTCAATACAATGTCAGGACTTTCCAAAAGCCTGAAATCAACGTACGGTACTTTTTCTGTTCCAAAACCAGTATTATGTGGTTTTATCCTATTGAAACAAAGAATTGTATCCAAGTTTATGAATCTAAGGAACCTGGAAATGCTGGTGATGTAAATAAAACAGATAAATTGTTCTCTTTTTGTCATATTACTCTCACATTTTCTATCAGAAAGAAACATCTCAGTTGAAAAAGAACCATTTTCAGTCTGCCAAATATGAATAACTTTGGGCGTAACTTTACGCTAAGATTCCCCACATGGTAATCGTATCTCCAGGATTCATACGTCGCTTACCGACAAAACGTGGATACAGGGAAGTCGAGGGCTCCTCGGTGTTCCCAACATTGTCGCTGAAACAGAAAATGAAAGACGTTTTTCAAACGAAGAACTTAAACCAGACATTCCCTTCACCATCATTGCTCTGCAAACAGTTCAACATCTGCCACTGGCTGTTGACACACGGTACTCCTTATGTCATTCGCTTTATGCAGTGTTCCGGACCATTGCTATGATAAAGACAAACACTGTGAGCAAACAAGTTCGCCAGCGAATCGGCTGAAAAGAAAATAGAGTACAACTCTGCATTATGATCAAAGCTCTTCTCCAAATGTGCTGCTGTGTTTTCCAAGTGTTTGAAGTGACTGGCTCGTTGTCAAGGCTCAGTGTGCGCTGGCCAACCCGTGGAGAATGGATGGAGGGCATATTACGGATACTGCTAGATCTTCTGCCCTCCACATGGCTTGGACGCTCAGCGCTTCCAACAGAAAACTTCCGAGAGCGCTGAGGATGAAGTGAAATTGTATGAAGCTCATCCAGCAGTATGAGTCCAAACCGCGATGTGCCAAAAAAAAAAAAATCTAACAGTCCAAGACACTTAAAATGTATTTTTTATTATTTCAGACATTAGCAGATAAAGGGTTGCTCATGAATGGAACAAGGTGAATGAAGTAAAGCTGGATCTAGACGGGGCATGTGGCTCACAGCAAAGAACTGACGGGGGATAAAATGAAATCTGGACTTAATGCTGGAGTAAAGTAAAAACATTCTGATATTTAATGCGCTATTCAATGTATATCATTACAAGTTCTTACAAAAGCTACCTATACTCCTAGAACTTTTTCACGTTACGCCGAATTAAAACCACAAACTTCACTTGTCAGGAGACTTGAGACCAAAGCAACAGGACTGATATGTAACAGCTAAAACGGCGACAGCTTACATTGATATCAAAAAAGAAATATTGCACTGAAAAATAAAAACATTGTCAGCGGTAATAGAAACAGAGACTTTGAAGAACTTATGAGGCTTTCATTCTACGCTCCCACCGCTGACATCACGCCCCTCTGACCGCGTGGTTGAACAAGAAGGCTCCTTCATGGACCATCCGTTTTTCCATTCGTCCTCTACGTCTACCTGCAGCCCACCGATAGAAGGCTCATGTTCAAGTACCGCACAGGTTTGGGGTCTTGTTTTCATGACTGTTATCCTTATTAGATGCATAAAACAACTAGCGGTTCAGTTTTATTCTAAAACATCCTAATTGGCGACGCCCACTTCAAAGATGTGAATCGTCGCTCACTTTCTGAATACAATTGTATACATTGAATTAAATACTCTAAATTGTTCTGTGTTTGTTTCAAAGTGATTACTTTGAGAAGCTTACAAATAAATTAGAATACTAATCTATGGTAGAACCTTGAGCAAACAATGCGAAATGAGCAGGAGAAAAATCTGCAACAGACCAGAAATTTAAATAAAAACACTACCTCTTTTAAAATATGAAAGACAAAACTGATCATGCAGATAGCTTAATAGCGTAAAGTAGCAGTAACATAGTCGGTTCTGAAACATTGCAAGAATGTCAGTGTATTAAAAATACATTTGTGAGGCAGATCAGCAATTTTCCTTGCATTAAGCTTGCCAGGTCATGCCAGAAATACCTGAAGTACCTTATATCCTGAAGTAGAAGACTGGTCAGCTAAAGTAAGCCAGAAACTGTTGGTGTAAATAATGTACATGTGTGTCTAAAAATAAAAAAAAAAAAAAAAAAAAGGGGGAGGAAAAACAAAGGAAGTGATTCATGAACATACAGAGGAGATGGCTGGCAGAGTTCATAGGAACAGTAAGTCCCTGGAGGATGTGAGGATTTGGCAACTGGACTCAGATGTGAGAAGAAAAACATTTTCAGGACGAAGTCCAGAGTGAATTCAGGAACACGTCAGATACGGCGAATTAGGAGATAGGAAAAGAAAAGGCATTTAGGAAAGAAAGAGACAGGAAGCTTTAGAGACAGACAAACATGTAGAGATTGAGACAAGCTGGACGCAGACAACATCCAAAAGAAACAAGCCTACCATCAAACAAAACTGAAGAGGGACTGAATTTGTGTCCGTATCAAAAAAAAAGAGGGAGTTTGGGGCACAACGTGGCTCCCATGTGATCTTAGTTGTATAAATTAAGAGTCAAAGTGTGGGAGTCTGCAGACAGTTTATGACATAGATCAGAGGAGCACAGTGAGCGATGTCCTGGATACTGATAAACAGGAGGCTTTAGGCATAAACAAGCTTTTAATCAGATTTCTACCTTATTTGGCGATTTGTGTTAGTTGTAAGATGAGCAACAGCATACACTGAAAAATACCATCAAGCTAGAACGTGAGAGAGCACTAATTTCTTATTCTCTGGTTCCAAAAAAAGACACTTTGACTGTTTCAGAAACCAAGGAAAGTATTTTTTTTTTCTTTGCACTTATTTTAATTGCTTCTTCCATCTAGGTCAAATCTCCCGATCAGTGAAATCATTTTCTGGTATTGTTCCAGTTTCATCTGCAGTCTAAACTGATGCTCCAACACAATCAGTGTATGCTCTGAGAAAACAAACACACGTCAGAAATAATAAACTCACCTGCTCAGTGTGTTAGTGGGGGACTCAGATTGGTAAAACTGGAAAAGTGAAGCTGAAAGGAAAACAAAAATATGTAAATAACATGTAACAAGTCAGGCACATGAAATCATGCTGGTTCACAGACTTAAAAAAGCTAAGTACTAAGTTTGATGTATCTATAGAAGCAAATGATAAAATCATGTAAGTTTCAGATGAACTGCCTCAAAATTACTGTAGCTTTTTAAAACTTCAGCATCTGGTTTGTAAATTGGGACATAATTTAAAAAAAACATAAGGGAGTAAACAAGAACTTTCTATTTTCTTTGTCTGTTTAAAACAGCAAATATCCATTGAATATCAGTCTCTTAATTACATTCACATTGTAATTATATGGTGTATTTAAGCATTTCTAAGTGTGTTAACATTAGCTTTAGCAAACAAAAGGCAACAAAAATTTATTTGTCTTTTTGGATGCATGAAGTATATAAAAGTCCCCTTTTTTCTCCTTTGAGGTTTGGTCCTTAATTAATTGAAATATGACTTAAAAATTACAGACAACCTTACCATCCTCTTTATGAGACTGTGATGCAACAACAGAGTCTTCAGTCGGAGGCTTATTCATAACCACCGTACCACAGACTGCTGCAGGACATAATCCTGCCCACAGTCCATGGCGTCTACAACAACTCTTTGAAGACAATTATATAACATGAGCTGCCACAACATTCGATTTCCCTCTGGGATTAATGAAGTATTATTAAATTGCACAAGTCATACCAGACCAAACGTAATGCAGTGCATATAAGCTCCAGAGGGAGGGAGATTAGAGTTGCCTCCAAACTTAACGTCAACAAATGTGGCAGGTCCTAAACATCAGCTGCACAGAACGCTCACTTCACGGTTAATTGTCCAACTTGTGATACTGCTCACATTTTACGAGAGCTAGCACAACAATCAGCTCCAAATTACACACTCAACTTGCACTGAACAACAGCATGCGTACACGAGAATCAAGAATAAGCCCAGGCACATTAACATCTGGCTACTATCCTTTTTTTTTCTTTTTTTCCTCCCCCCCTAATAATGACCCCTAACGTGAGAATAGCTTGGTGCAGCTTTTCGAGATAAAACACAATTAAGTACTTGAAGCAGAAGGAATAATTATATGAGCCATTGCACAAGTTCTGTACGCTGCCCCGAGGACCAAGCTAACCCTACATGTGAGGGGAAAAGCAGAAAACATTTTCTTTTAAAACAGACGAGTCGTACAGTTGAAGAGTGCAAGTGTACGAGATCTCAGACAGAAACACGCTGGAAGAACAATGCTTAAAAAAAATAAATAAAAATGCCAACAAACTGCTAAGTCGTAGACAACAAAGCTAAAAGTGAAGGCCTTCGGGTGATTCCTTTAAAGACAGCTAACCAAAAGACAGTGTGATTCATCTAGAACATGCACCTGAGACAACTCAGCACAAGATGAGGTCACCGCGTGAAACACCTCATGAATACTGACCACCACATATAAGAATGATTAAAAAGAACAGAGAAAAAAAACAGCAACAAGCAGTGCGTGCCTCTTACAATAGCACACAGACATTAAACGTGCATTTACAATGAGCACCAGCCTGTTCACACAGATGCAGGCAAAGTTAGCGTGAGTGAGTAATTGCTTCTACCTGCAGTGAGTGTTTGATAAGGACTGTACTTTTATGCTTGGCAGCATATGAGAGAGCTAATGGCTAAAGGCTAATGGCTGCAGACTGTGTTTGCGTGGCTCCCTGTCTCATGCTAATGTTTCACAGAGGTGCAGGCTGCAGACTCTTAGATGGCGCTGATATTTCACTGTGCAGTAGACCAAGGCTGGCTGCTTTCCAGAGCAGAAGAATATGTGGCCACAGCCACGATTGTGGTGTCACACACTCTTAAAACTCTTTCAAGGATATCCTGTCTTCTCTTTACAGCTATAGGTTTTAGATAATTGGACGAAGAATTTCTAAGGGCTAAAGAAAATCTCAATTTCTGCATTTCCGATATCAAATGTAAGAACTAAGAAATAAAATGTAATGTGACCACTCAAATTCCCAGTGCAAAGACGAGTATGTAGAAGATTTGTGCACTTTTCCTACAGTAAAATTCAAGCACTTTTCAAGTATTTCTAAGGTAAGTTTTCAAACTTTTCCAGCAACACACCTTGGAGAAAAAACACTACAAGTGAACCAAAGTAGACTGTTTCAATATACTATTTTATGATACTATTTATTGCTGTCAATAATGTATTGCTAGAGTATTCTACATGGCAAGGACAACGTAAACTAAAATAAAACAGTGATTAATGTTTTGAAATGTCTCCCATTCAAAACATGAGAGACATTTCATGTTTTGAAACACCAATTTTTTTAGTGTAAAATTTTTAAAGCATAAAATGTAAGGCAACCTTTATTTCAGTTGCACAGATCAAAACTTTGTAGTTTAAATGTAACAAATTTTCAAGGACTTTATACAGAAATCAAGCATTTTCCAAGCCTTGAAATCACCTAATTAAAACTCAAGCATTTTCAAGGACCTTGTTTGTATGCACTTTTCAAGCACTTATCAAGTGTTTCTATATGTATGCAGCATATATCAACTTCTAGAAGCCAGTACCTGGACACACATCCCTCAGTATCACCAGCTTTGCACTAAAGAGATGAAAAGGGCAGCGTATAGCATTCAGTTACTCAGATACGCTGCTGTTTTTCCTTTGCTAAAGTAAACACTGGAATGGTGGAACATCATTTTTCCCATCTGTTAATTTGTTAATTAACAGATTACTTCTGTTTTATTAAGTGACACTCCCGTTCAATCTCACTGTTTTCCTGTACAAAGCTCATGAAGTTATTGCTTTAAGAACATATTTATATGCATTCTCCTTTTCATCCTCCAGACAGTGTTTCTGGCTCAGTCTTTACCTATTTAGTAATGCTTCTCTCCAAGGTATTGCTGCCATTAACTCTCTGTACTCTCTCCTTTAGTATAAGGCCTGTTCTTGGAACAGTACTGTGTGTCTCTTCTCTAATCTGCAGCTAGTCACAGCAGATGGTTGCTGATACTTTGTTTGATCCCGTTTGAGATGGGTCTGGGCATTTATTGCATCGTCAATCATTTTTTGCGATACGTGTCTTATCATGATAATAATTTTGATTTATCACTGTCATAATAAATTCTGATTAATGATGTTTAAAAGCATCCAAAGCAGTTTGTACTGTCAGGATTGTTTGTTTTGGGGGGTTTTGTAGTTTTTTTCCACTGTTTCCACTGCTTAATCTCGCTCATGATTTTACAAATCATCAAAGCATCAATAGATATCAATACATTTGAAAATATGATTAAATGCAGTAAGTGTTTTCAGGTTAATGATGCAAATAACACTTCTTTTTTAGAGCAGTATTTGGAAAAGTTTTTATTGTAAATAGTTTTTATTGACACTTTTACTGTCATCACAACAGTACCACAAAATACTGTGATACAAATTTAAGTGTGTATCGCCCAACCCCAATGTTGGAAGTTGTTTTATTATATTGTATACTATTCATTAAGGATTTCAAATTATTTGAATTAATTTGGCAATATTCTTCTGCTCAGTTCAATACTTGGAGCAAAAGTAGACAGATCACAGGTCAGCACTAAAGTGGGTCTTGTCATTGGACAATTGCTCATGTTGCAGCCTACGCATAAAAAAACATGAGCTTAGCTGTGGTTAAGCTCTGCAACTTTCCTGACTGTAGTGACCTACTAACCAGCTGAAGAGTCCTGTGCTCCACATATGAGTGACACAGGTTCAGCTTCAGGTGTAACTCTGTAGCGACACATATCTGCAGCACAATCTGCACCTATGTAGTGCATTTTGCACCTGATGTGACCTCAATGAAAAACAAAAGGTAAAAAAAAACAAAAAACGTCTCAGTCCTTTCCTGTGCGCTGTTCCCCACAGCCAGTCTGCTCAGCACATTTCTCATGCTACAATATGCGCACCAAGCACTTTCCTCTTTTTTTCCTTTATTATTTATTTTTTTTATTTTTTGCACAGACTATTTTTTATCATGTTAGACATTTGCGAGGAGGCTGGGCCGGCGACTTAAAGAACACGAGTAGCCTATGCAGAGAAAAAAAAAAAAAAAACTTCGAATATACACTTCAAAGCTATAGTGTTTTCTGTTCAAAGCTGCAGTCAGCAGGATGTTTGATATTTTGGTTGCATTACCAGCTCTGGCATGGCTTTGCTGCACGATATGGGGCTCACAGGATGAGGGGTAACAGTGGGGTCTAAGCTGCAGTGTTTCTATTTTGGAGCCTTTGAAGGGGGAAAAAAAAATGTTATATCCGCAGCTGTGCGCTTTTTTGTCAGGAAGTCCTTCTGGAGATATATATATATATATATATATATATATATATATATATA
>CAEGAE010002210.1:0-15823 GCA_903067095.1 Girardinus metallicus
GTCATGCTTATCGGTGTCTCTCATGGTATGAGGTAGGCTATATAGCTCCAAGGGTCTTGCCTAAGGACCCACACTGCACAGCTCAATTGCACTGTTGTAACTTGCCCCAGCCCGGATTCGAACCCTGGTCTCCCGGGTGGTAGACTGGTGTCTTACTCTTATATGCTGCAGTCGTCTCCCACTAACTGATAGGAAAAGTCTTGGTGAAGAAATGAAATGCGAGATCGTTTGAGCCCTATATAGACGGATTTAAAATAAAATAGCTACAGCCATGATAAACTTCATTATTCTTGGCGCTATTATAGGTAAGCTTTGAACTAGTACGATAAAGATAATGCATCCCTACTCCAACACACCTGAATCAAATGAATGGCTCTTTAGCAGGTCTGTTCAGAGCTGATCTCGGTCTGTTGGAGTAAGTATCTGTTGGAGGACTGTTGGAGTAAAAGTTGCAGGATGATAGCTCTCGAGGACTGGACTTGAGCACCCTTGCTCAAGAGAATAAAATCTTATTCCTTTATTTTCCAACTTGTACTGCCTTCCACAGGATCACATTCAGATCTGATTAGATTTTGTGCATTTTATGCTTTGAGTTGATAGCAAACATAAATCCCAGAAACTGAGTCAGCTATCCAGCTGCTGAAGGAAAAAAACTGATTTTATATTTTGATCTCTACAAGAAGGGTTTTACTAAGAGTTTACCTCTGATATCTGCTTTAGCATCAAAAGAACTTGGCTGTAGCAGCTTAATGACTTCAACACTTTATCACTTTACCTTGCAAAACTTTTTTATGCTCCATTAAAAAGTGTCACTAAATCCATAGCGCTTCAATGCATTGCACTTAATAAGTGAACAGATCTTAGTGATATGTGTATTGACAGATTGTCATTAAATCTACAATATGTAGGGCAGCCCATGGTGTAGATTATGAATGGGTGAATTTTAGCTCAATGCTTAAAGTCTTTCTGCAGTAAGGGCTCAAGTGTTGACATTTTTGTCCTTTTATGTTATTATATTAAGATGATTATTAATGCAGCCACCAAAAGCTGTATTGTCAAAATAATTTGGCTCTGTAATTGTACTGGACCATGATCATGATCAAGAAGGTGATAAGTCAACAGAGCAGGTCAGATTAATATCTTTTGATGGATCCACTTTTATCCACATTGTCTGGACCATCTGGCAGCAAAATATAAAGAAAATGTAATTTCAAGTAATGACAAATTTTGTTTATACAGATTCAAATCTTAAAATAGCTATAATAGACTGTTAAATGAAGCAAAACAAAGTTTCTAGATAAATCTTTTTAAATAATATTGATGTTATAGTTCAGTGTGATGGTAATTTGATGGCTGCAGAATATTTAAGCAGAGGATGATCAAGTAGATGAACAACTTACAGTAAACAGAGATTTTTACTGGGTCACTGGTGATAGAATTGACAGGATTAGACACATGACATGTGTAAGATCCCTGGTCATTTCGGGTCACATTGACTATAGTCAGAGTGGAGTTTTCTTCATTGATGTTAATCTGAACTCTGTCACTGACTGTAACCTCAGAGCTGCTGTTCAACCAGATAAAGGAGAGAGAAGATCCAGAGGAGGAGCAAAATAGTTGGATCGAGCTGCTGAACTCAATCAAATCTGCACTTGGTGGGGAGACTCTGACATCAGAAACTGGTTCTGTGGGTAGAAACAAGAAAGCTGTTGTGTTCAAACAAAGTAGAAAACAATCTTTACAGTAATTGTGTATGAATGTAGTACAAATCTTGACATGTAGAAATAATAAAAAAATTTCAACGGTATGAATTTTCTTTTTTTTTTATGCCGAAAATAACCTAATCTGATCAAATTGTATGCTTTTTGAATTAATGTCAGGTTCAAAACACCTTAGACATTATTAAACACACTGAAACAGAGAAGAGACAAGAGATTGAATAACTGTATACTCGCGAGGAGAGCAGCAGGAGACCAGGTTAGTTACAAGTCTCCTACCTACTCTAACTTGGTTCCGCTGCTTCCTCTCTTTTTATTCCTTAGGGTGGTCCCTAGTTACATCAAAGCTGTAGCCTCTAAAGGGTGGGGGCACACAGACGACAGCTCAGTACCTTTCACACTTTGGTGTGTGTCTTATCTAAAGCAAAATAGTTTCAATTGGCCTCCCTGCTCATCCGCTCTGGGCCCCAGCCTTCCTACTCCTCCAATAGTTCCAGGTGCAAGGTCACTTGCACAGAATACTCCAACTACGATGTTTCTGTTGAAAAAAGACTCTTCACATAGTTCAAACATTATGCACACAATGTTATCTTGACTCTTTCAGATGTTACAGTCCCTCTTCTCCACTTCTTACTCTTATAAAAAAAAATTGGCAAGTTTTCCGGCTTTATTATTAATTGGGATAAAAGTCTTTTTAGAATTCAGATGGTCTGCTTTTCTTAGTAACCTGCCATTCAGAGTTTCCACTAGATTCCCCAGGTTGCTTTGAGTATCTGAGGATAACTATCACAAGGCACCCAAAACTCCTTTTTAAACATAACTTTCTGAATTTAATCAACAAACTTAAATCTATGGTCGTCAATGTCCATATGAAACTGGTTCACTTCGCTGTTTGTTCGCTCGTGACATTTTCGACGAGAAAGAAACAGATTGTTGTCACAGTTGTAAATATGGGAACCGTTGTAAATACGGCTCCCATATAGGCACCGTTGATTTTTATGACACCAAATCGCTAATCTGATTTCAGGAAGAAACTCAAAATGTGGCTACAAAACCAGAGTGTTTTCATTACTCTTACAAAGTCCCATTTATCGCCTCTCTGTGGAGAACCACGAGGTCACAGAAAGGCTGAGGTGAACACTGACCCTGTAGATATGGGTTTAGACACTATATTTTAAACCTCGGAAACTGCAGATTAGATTACTTTTAATGATTTAATACTGGTAGGTTAAAGAAAAGTATCCCATTGATCAAATTATAGTAAATGAAGCCTGAATATAGTTTTAACCTAAATTTTAGTCTATTTAAAACAATGTTATTTTTGTCTAATATTTTAAACATGTAATTTGAGTTAAAAGTGACATTAAACTTACATAATTAAGCTAATAATTCCAACAGACTGTATATTGATATAAGTGGACATTTCTTGTGTCCTGATTCAAGGAAAAGTGGCTATTAATATTGTATTTGTTCTGCCTTATGTATAGGTTCTTTAGATCTTATTGAAGGGTCTTCCAACTTTAAAGTTACAGTGGTGACTAAATAATTGGTTTTCTGTCGCTTTAGGTTAATAAAGTTGGGCTGAATCATTTTGCCTAAAATTCTAATGTTTCTCTGGGTCATTTATGTCATAAACTAGGTAATTGGTGCTGCACACCGATTGGGGTACCGGACTGATATAAAACCTAAGCACCCTCCATTTTAGTTTTCCCTCATAGAATGGTTAAAGGTGCTACAGTGGTGTTAGTGTTGTCAAGATGATGGTCCTCCCGAAATTGACTTATCTTTTTCAAAATATACCCGTTTATCTCACTGGTTCTTTTTTTTAAGATGATAGATTCCACTATAATTCCTTTTGTCTGGGCTGGTAAACATCCTCGAATCTCAAAGTCTCTCCTACAGAAGCCTAATGTAGGTGAGGTGAAAAAGAGAAAGGCATGGGCCTTCCTGTTTTTCGTTATTATTACTGGACTTGTAATGCCAGAACCTGGGTTTTTTGGAGTCATGTCTATCCGAGGGGTGAAGACGTTGACTTGCTATTGCCCAATTGGCCGCTAAATGAAAATCTTGCGTCCTTAGCACTTACTACTTCCTCTCTTGCTGCTATACTGTTTTCCAATCTTTCTTTGCCTTTTCAGCTGCTGAAGGATAATTTTATGCTAAAACAATCATTCAGGATTATGAAGCAGATAAAGACTGTCCTGAATCTCCCAGTTTTTCCACCTATGCTCCTATTTTTCAGAACACAGTATTTAAGCCAGGCAATATGGATGTAGTTTTTAAACACTGGTTAAATAAGGGCAAAGCTGTTAAGGATTTATATATCAATAATCACTTCTTCCTTAACGCAACTCCAATCAAAATTTGGTCTTCCTTCTAGCCACTTTTTCAAGTTTGTAATTAACCAAGATAAACTTGGTTATTTCAAGTATCTGTAAATGATCTCAAATGATAAAGCAAACTTGTTGAGTTTTGAAAATATCTTCCTGATATCTGAGCTGATTTATTTTTAATTTTTCCCCACAATGTTATACAAAAAAGCAATGAGTTTGAGGTGTTGTCTTAAAATACATTTCCATAGTTGTCAGTCTAATTTTACACAGTTTATGTAAATATCTGTTTGGGAATCAAGAGAAATACACAGGAAGCAGAAAGTTAGTGTTTGTAAATTTGATCTATTCTAACTAGAGTTAGAGTTACAGCTATATTTAATGAAAACATGCTTATAACATCCAATTTTATTCTTTACAATATTGTATATTCATTACAATATATAACTGCCTCATCAGTTTAGTTTTGCATGTTATGACCAGTGGGGTTCAATCATTACCACAATGTGTCGCTCCTAAGAAAAGCTATCAAGTAACACATAAATCATTTATCCTTTCTGCCTGTTGACCTTGACTAGTGTTTTTACCTCTTGTTCTCTCTGGTGCCCATTCTAGGTGTGCCAATCCTTTGTATTTATGTGCACTTTCCCAGTTTGCACTTTTTCTAAATTGCACCAAAAACAGAATATTGGACTGATTGAGAGACTTATATCTGAAATATTCTTGTCAATAACTTATGTTTTACTTGATGTGTTTCTTAAAATTGTGGTCATATACTAGAAATTGATGTTCCAACAAGTAAACCAGATGAGAAATATTTTAACACAATTTTGTTTTATTTTTGTTTTCTGTTTCATTTTGTTTTATGTAGAATCTGGAGGTCTCTCAGGTGGTGCCATTGCTGCAATAGTGATAGTATGCTTGATAGCTGCTGCTCTAGGAGCTGCTGGAGGTTTCTTCATTCATAAGAAAATGTAAGTGACAAATGACCTTCATTTAGCAGACATGAAAAAATTATGATGTTGTATTAAATGATTCAGGAAGTGACACTGAATGCCCTTCAGTTTTTGTAGTTTTGCTCTTATCTGGTTAACTTTAATTTGTGTTTCCAATATTTAGAAAAAATGTCAAAGCTCAATCAGAGTCAGGTCAAACAGGTATGTATTTTTATGGCTCTACACACCCTCCCCACACCGTCACATCAAATGAATGATTCTCTACTATATGTGGGCATAGTCTTAAATTAAATGTTTTGACTTGAGTCCACCAAAAATTACCAAGGTAAACACTATAACAACTTGTTAACATTACTTTTAAAAAAATTAGAGTGGGCAGCATTTTTTTTCTGGACCTTCTCTTTTGAATGTGGAGCTTGATTTCTGTTTCATCTGATGACGTAGTTTTCTCTACAGCAGAAATTAACTCAGTTCTGCAACAGGATGCTAGTAGTGTCCTTTATTTTAAAAATCTTCTTGACAATTTGGACATTAATTAATTTTATCAGAGCTGAACATAATTGGTAGAAGCTGTATAGATGCATAAGAAACGGGTCAATGAGTGAATGTAGCCCAGTATCGCTTTAAAAAGTTACCTCTGACCTTTGCTTTAGCATCAAAAGCAAAAAATCTACTTGTTTTTATAGTTAAGTGACATGTATGAAAAAGTGTCTATCATGTTTTCCAGAACAAGAACATGAGTATGAGAACATGTCAAACTTATATGATAGACGGATATAAAATCTCCAGTTTTTCTTTGTTGAAAGGTGAGTACTGAGTTCTAAGTTAGTTCTGATTATTAGAAAAGGAAAGTTAGAATTTTCAGTGATTGATTATTCTTTCTCTGTTATTAAAATATTTACATTCAAAAAACATTACTATTTAAAGAGGATTCTTTATCATCCCTCTAATCAGTTTGTTTCTTTTTTTTATTTTGCAGATCATCAGAAATTAAGAAACAAAGATATGGAGAAGGATGAAAATAAATTGTATTAGTACATTTATTTGGTAAATCTGAGTAAAAAATAGCATTTTAATGTTCTTTTATTGTAGATGTTTACACTTATTTTCATTCTTGCAAGTTGCACAGTCATGTTAGCAAAAGAAAATGTTTAGCTCAGAAATTATATTTATAATCTGTAATGCTTTGGTCAGTGTCTGTGTTTCCCTAAGAGTCATTTAATTAGAAAGCATGTTATTTTGTGTTACTCTGATAAAATGTGGAAAGGATGATTTACCTTTTTTGCTAATTACAAAAGGTTTAAAATGACCATTCTATTTTATATTGTAATCTCTGAATTTATGCCAGACATCAGTTATCTATAGTTGAGCAATAAAAGTTGCTGAATTGTTTGTTTTATGTATCTAAGTAAAAGTAACTCTTTACTCTTCTTTTGTATATTGTATTTTGCTGTTGATTAAACTGGTTGCAGATCTGCTTTTGAGTATTTGGCACTTGAGCTTTATTTACTGCCAAAAACTACAAAAAACTAATTTAAAATAAATATTTTATTCTTATTCACATTAAGTAATTCTATAAAAATGTATTATATATTCTTTTTATTTATGAATTTATGAACCAAAAATCTTTCTGTTGCCCTTAATCAATTCTATGTCTGTTTTTTTGTTGTTGTTTTTGTTGTTGTTGTTTTTTTAAAGAATTTTAGATTAGTGCAATTTGTGTGTATTTCGCTCCTGATACAATTGTAAATGATTTTAGATCCTCGGACTAGTAAGGTTAAAGAGATAACAGAGATATAAAAAAAACTACAAGATTGAAGTATTAAAAAAAATGCTTACCAAATTACCAAAACCTTCAGAGTAGATGTCTGTTTGATCAAGAGTTAATTTTTTTATTGAAGGAAACTGAAATAACCAGCACAGATGCTGTATGTAAGGTTAAGCTTCTCAATGTCACATAATTAACAACTATTTGTTGTTGAGATATTTGATCTACTTAGTTGTTTATGTATTTTTTTTTTCCAGTAGACAACAGTAGTAAAGAAAGATATGCTGATATTTGGTATGACCACAGATAGAGAGAAAGGGAGGCAGACATTCTGCAATGAAACATTTGTGAGATGAAAGCAGCCAATGTTATTTTAATTCTTCAAATTAGGGCTGAAACGATTCCTCGAATGATTCGAGTACCTCGATTATTAAAATTCATCGAGGAAAATTTACCTGCCTTGAAGCTTCGTTAATTTATGTTTTATTTTTTAGCTCACCATGTTCCGGCCGGAACATTACTTGGGTTGCGCAGAGCTCTGACTTCCGCCTCTGAGTTGTTGACGAAAGCTAAGTGTTAGCAGCATAACGTCCCATCTTCAAGTTCTGCCCATGGTGATTTTATTGATTTATGATAATGCCCGGGTTAGGCATTCTTAAAATGACCGGCGCGATGCCTGGAGTCCTGCAGCGTTTCTCCTCCGGGAGCTGCTGGTTGAAAGCGAACATTGGGAAGAGGCTGCGGGAGTATTTATACAGGTGAGCGGATAGACTGAACACAGCGGGCGGCTGAGTAGTTGATGGTCCGTAAGTGTAACTTTATGGACGAACCGCACAATAAGTTTCAGATCCCGGTCTGAACAAACGGGTGGCGGAGCGCATCGTACATGGCTGGTAGATGAGAAGGTGCCGTAAATATCCCGTATTGCTCCCCCCCTTCTTACCTGGTCTACCGGTTCCCGGACTTGCGTTCGTCTGTCCCCTGGTCTATTTCTTCCCCTCCACGCCCATCTTACATTCTTTCATTCGCCTCTAATCTGTCCTCCGACCCCCAACTCCAAGGCGACATTTCCCGTTTTC
This sequence comes from Girardinus metallicus, assembly GCA_903067095.1. Lineage (NCBI taxonomy): Eukaryota > Metazoa > Chordata > Actinopteri > Cyprinodontiformes > Poeciliidae > Girardinus > Girardinus metallicus. The sequence continues at coordinate 7,852 of CAEGAE010002210.1, forward strand.
TCAAACCCAAAGCTTGACAAGTATGGGACAAGGTGAGAATTTATCTGTTAAATTCACTGAAGTTGAATACATAAACTAAAAGTTGGAGTATAGACATTTTTTATAAGCGCATTTGTGAGCTTACGTCTATTATTAAATTGAATATAATTTCAAATTTTTGTATAACTTTTCTTCAGGTTAACTTATAAAGCGAGCCATTATTGTTGCAGGTTAATTTTCTAAACTACAAAAAAGTAACTAGTAGAGAAGCTCAAATATGAAAAATTGGACTGATATTGATATCCGACAGTAACACTGCTGTTATGCCAGATTCACCAATATTTCATTTTATAATTTTTTATGCGATTACTCAATTACTAAAATATTCATTTACAACAGCTCTACTTCAAATAGATTTTCTTTCTTGTAAAATAATAAATACAATTAAAAAACAGGAAAGTTTTAGAAATCCATTTTTTACTCTTCTACTGAATAATCATCCACAATGGTTTTTGTTTCCAACAAATTTTCAAATGATGAAAACAAAAAAAGCATTAGCAGAGTTCTGTATGTGTTCAATGCTGTTGGTAAAGTATTGACTTGATGCTCCATCATTCTACAAATGTTGGCAGGTTTTTGTTAATGCATGTTTAAATGTACATTTGATATGACCATGCTATTATAAAACTGAAATAAAACACAAATTGGCTAAGAGATTGTTCAGTGTTGTGTACGTGTCTGATTCTTCCTGAGAAAATATAAGGCAACACTATTTTATCTACTGTATTTACTGGAGATGCTTTGACCTACATTCGATGCAAAACAGCTTCCTTATTGTACCAGTAAACACATTTCTGGTTCTGTATTTATCAAGTTTTATTATTATATTGTCTAGCTATTTATGACTTAGCAGCATTTCCATGGTGGAGGAAATGACGGCTGAATCCAAAGTTCACAAACCCTCAGAGTTCTCATATAATTGTGTTCCATATAATCTACTCAGTTTTAGGAACAATCATGTTTTTCAGTATCTTGTTGAAGTGAATTTATGCTGCTATAATAAAATCTAAACAAGGAAGTGTTTAGTAATATAATTAACATTTAGTATAGTAATATAAATATAAACATTTAGATTTATATTGCTTTATATAGATTGATTATATAAAGTAATACTTTATATATTTAAATATATAAATATACTACTAAATGTATATTTAGTAATATACATTTGGTATGTTACTAAATGTTTAATGATATACTTTTCTGTTGCAGATTTTAATCTACAAAAATTTTCTGTTATTAAAACAGAATATTGTATAAAAAAAAAAATGAAATCCACTGTACTTATTAAATGTCATGTTACTTCATGTCAGATTTGCTAAAACTTCAAAATTATTTAGACTGTTAGTATTCTTTTACAATTCTGCTTCTAAAATGGAGATATAATCTTTATATACAGTGAAAGTGGCAATGCGTCCTTAGAAAAATTACATATTCAACTTTAAAGTAGGTATTGTATCCCTTTATATTTATTTAGCATATGGTTTTTTTCTAAAGTACCTTCAACATCTCAGCTGGAGAAGTCTTATATGACACAGTTCTTAGATCTTTTCTTCTTTTCCCTGTTTCATTATCAAAGATCTCAGTGAATTATTTTCTACCTATTTTATCACATTCTTGCAAGCATTATTGTAAAATTACTAATAAAATTGGTACAAGTAAAAGACCAGATAAATCAAAGTTTTATTAAATTAAAGTTTTTCGGTTTGCTTAAACTTTGACATAAAAATAAATCAATGGCACAAACAAGAAGTCTGTGGTCATCACCTGTCAAACATTACCTCCCAGTGGTGAAAAGATGTTATTGCAGGACGTTTTACTGTGATAAACTAGATAAAAGATGAAGCTGAAAATTTTACATTTGAATCACTAAAAGTGAAAAGTTAGAGATATATTGTCAAAAGTAATATATCTTTTGACAATATATCTCAAAAGAGATGTATTGTCATATCTCAAAGGACTATGATATATGTCTTATATGCTGACATTACATGAAGGAAATGTGAAGTATTTTCATCTGGATGCTCTGAACGAGTTTATTATAGGGATCCACATGAAGCTTTACTACTCTGTTTTAAGGCTCTTTATGACTTGATGGTATTTTAGTTCAGGAGAAACCAGCAGCTAAGTCTAAAGTGTACAGGAACTAAATGACTGGTGCCATAATTATGCTCAATAAATGTCTAATGACTAAACCTTCCATGATGACACATATGTGAAATAATCTTTAATGTAAAAGGTCTAAAAATTTTATGTCAGAGTTTAAATGACATAATGTAAATAGGTCTAAGTCTCAAGTTTGATAAATGTCTAAAATTAATTTCATGCACAATCTGAGCTTTTCTGGTACAGACAAATGTACCAGAAATAAATTTACAATTAAATCTTGAGAGCTAAGTGTTAATTAAAAAACAATGACAGAATAGAAACACAAGGGTTTGTCAATGATTCATAAATTTTTACTTCCAACTGCTGTTACTAGATTATATTTTAAGTTAATCAAAATCATTGAAAATTTGAATTTAAAATCTGTTTAATTTCATCAAGAAGCTTACTTTTGTGATTAAAAGAGGATAGAAATAACAATAGATGACAGCAATTTAAAAGGAGAATAATATCTTTTATCTATATTTAACATTTTATTAAAACATTGGCATGTGTAATTTTATGTAAATCCATCACTATTATCTAATATCCTTCTCAGTATCACTAGACAAAGCTTTAATTGTATCAAATCCATCACTTAAGTTTTTCATTTGTCATCTTTCCTCTTTATCATTTGATGATTGTTTGATAAAGATCTCCAATACTTTGAGGACGGAGGGCCTCTTTGCCTTATCAGATGCATCTAGATATAGATAAATATCTGGCCATTAGTCATTTTCTTTTGTACTAAAGATAATCAACTTAAATGTTTGCTGAATTCGATATAATGTCCATCTCCTTCATTTGTTGACCTTTGTCTCACAAATTAATTGTGCAGTATCTTCAGAATATGTTGGTCTTAAACTTTATTCATGGACATATTCATGTTTAAAGTCCATTTCAAGAAAATCAAGGGACAAAATATGGGCTTAAATTGAACTTCATATTAACTCACAAGGTCAGCTTTTCAGAAAACCCAGATTGCCAATTTAAAAAAATCTAGATTAATTACTTTTAAAAATTATTTTTCTTTAGAAATTGTGTTTTTGTTGTTACTCAGTTTTAACTTCTAAAACTATTGCCAAAAGAATCCAAAGAGGAAGATTTGTTAATAATTAGTAAATGAAGGTTTGACAGTTTCACTTCCTGTTGCTGCTGTTGTCAGATCATAAAGCAAACAGTAGTCAGTGAGGGAAAGACGCATCGCCTTGCACTCAATGAAATAACATGAAAACATCAATTTTATTCTTCATCCTCCTTGGAATTATAATAGGTAAGTTTTTATCACTGAAAATATTAGACGGAAAGATCTTTATACTGTTGGTTAAATCTTTATTGTCCTGCAAATCTGGCGGTGTGCACTATTGATTACTGAAGTTAGTGTAATTCTTATATGTTAAAGGCAGGATATGAATAAAGTTTAACTTGGGTAATCTAATGAGAAAACAATTAAGATGCAAATTCTGTTTACATGTCACATAAGCTGCAGCAAATGAGATCAACATCGTAAAATGTAATATTTAGTTTTTTGTTTTAAAATTCCCTGTCTTGCAAACTATTTTTAACTATAATATAATAAAAAATGCTCTGCCCATAAAAAAAATGTATGATAATCATTGATTGGTTTTCAAATTTCTTTCCCAAACACACATAACATTGTAGAACCTCTGCTGCTAAAGAAAAGTTTGGCCCACAGTCAAGTCAAACGTGCAACAATAAAATAAATCAAAATGATCCAAAACTGACCTGTACCTGTGAAATTTTAATAAAAGTTTATCTTAATTTGTCAAACAAATATTTCTTTTCCTTGATGAATAAATACAGGATGTTATTTAACTTATTTGAAATGTTAATATTTTTATATAATGTTTGAAGACATAATATAAAAAGAAAAAAGAAAAAGTGGATTAAGCTAAGAAAAATGTTGGTAAGAGATGCAGTACAGGGGAACTGAAAGGTTAGTAGATCTATGAGAAATTAGAAGGTCCTGCTGTTTAGAATTGACAAAACAAGGTGGAGAAATAGACAAAAAAAGAAGCACTTGACCAGCCATACTATGTATGAGGAAGACAAATGAGGGAAAACAAAAAATACAAATATTGTAAACTTGGCTAATAATGGACGTAAATATAGCAGGATGCGGAGAAGTGGTCAGTAGACACTCATATTGAAAATGAATGCTCCGTTTATTTCTGGGGCTTCTCTGTGTATTATTGAGTGTTGTTAAATTATCACTGAATTTCTTTATTTAAATGTTTCCTTTAGGTTTATGTGATGGATCTGGTGTGTTACCAGATGGTCCTCTGATTGCCTCTGTTGGAGGGACAGTAATGTTCACAACAAACTTGAATCCAACAATTCCACCATTTTCATTGGTCCAGTGGCAGTTTGATTTTGGTTCAGGATTTAAACTCATAGTTCTCTCACTTACTACTGAAGAAACAACTGCACCGGAATATGAAGGTAGGATCACTCTCTTCAGATCAACTGGATCTCTGGAACTCAGGAATCTGAAACTCAGTGACATTGGAGATTACACAGTTTCCATTCAAGATGGACCGAATCATTATGCAGGACGCACTACACTGGAGGTTTATGGTAAGTAGATGTAAAACCTCATGATGGTTAGGCATTTTTGCTTTATCTAATTAAACTTTTGTTTGCCATGTTATCTCATGTAATCTTGTTTCAGCTATTCATTTTATTCAACCATGTAAGTGTTTCTATCACCACAAATTATAATGGAAAATATGTCTTGTAAATAATTAATAGTAGTATACAATTATAGCTAAAAGTTTATGTAATTAATTATTAGCTTCAACATATAATTTACTGACAGCAGTTCTGTTGAAAGATTTAGGTGATTCTATTATATATAAAGTCAAATCACAACTGAAAGCACATTTGTTTATAACTGCTTTTTCTATCTGATACGTTCTGCTTTCTATCCAGTTGATTTTATGATTTTAAAATCATTTAATTGATTTTATGTATTTTGTATGGTGTCCTTGTGTGTCGAGAAAGGCACCTATAAATAAAATGTATTATTATTATTTTAAAAAAATAAATACTTACTTAACCCAAATACTGAAGCATTATGCTGAGCATTGTGCTTTTCATATTGCTCAATTTGTGAAAAGCAGTCTTATGTTTTTAAAATGATCCTGATGGTTGTTTTCCCTTTCCATAGAATGCCACACTAAATTAGTTTTTTTGTTTCTACCAACAGAACCAGTCTCCAATGTAAATGTCTCCCCACTAAGTGCAGACTTGATTGAGTTCAACAGCTCGGTCCGTCTGTCCTGCTCCTCCTCTGGATCTTCTCTCTCCTTCCTCTGGATGAACAGCAGCTCTCACCTTACAGCCAGTGACAGAGTTCAGATCAACACAAATGAAGAAAACTCCATTCTGACTATAGTCAATGTGACCCGCCATGACAAGGGATCATACAGGTGTCATGTGTCTAATCCTGCCAGTTCTATCATCAGTGATACAGTAAACATCTCCGTTAGTTGTGAGTTGTTTATCTAAATACTCAACATCTATCTAAATGTGCGGCAGCCATTGTATAAATATAATGTGAAAAGTCCTTTAATATTTTTTATCTATTAACCTTCTTAATACTTCATTTATCTGCATGTTGTAATTATTTTAAGAATTGCATCTGCACATATAACATATGCAATTTTTTATCATTACTTTTTCAGTGAAATTACATTTTCTTTACATATTGCTGTTTCTACACTCAGATGGTCCAGACAATGTACAAATAGATGTGTATCCATCAAAGAAACATCATGAGGAAGAGTCAAACATTAATCTGATCTGCTCTGCTGACTCATCACCTTCTGCTGAATATCTGTGGTTTCTGAATGGAGGCCAGTTGACCAGTAGAGGCCCGTTGCTCCGACTGATGAATATTCAGATGAGTCAGAGTGGAAACTACAGCTGTCAGGCCTTTAACAGCAAAACTCTTCAACGTCACACATCTCAACCTGCACCTATCTTTGTACATGGTAGATATGACAATGTTTTCAAAAGCTCTACCTCTTTTACATTAGTAATGTCGCTAAGCATAATCAGTTAATCTGCTATTAACGAGTAGTTTGCTTGAAAAACAGTCAACAGACAGTTTGAGACACTTGTCCTGAAAGTTTTTTTAAAAACTGACTTTTTGCAGAGATATATAGTTCAAGTCTTCTGTAATTATTTTTTTCCTCTTGTGATGAAATTTCTCTTCAGTTGTACTTGATTGTCATGTAGGACTTCTTTCTTGTTGTTTTTTCCACCCACAGAGCGAGTCTCTAATGTAAAGGTTATTCAAGATGTTACCGACTTGACTGAGTTCAGAGGGTCTGTCAGCTTCTCCTGCTCCTCCAGTGGATCTTCTCTCTCCTTCCTCTGGATGAACAGCAGCTCTGAGGTTTCAGCCAGTGACAGAGTTCAGATCACTGATGGAGGATCTAAGCTGACTATAATCAATGTGACCAGATATGATCATGGATCATACATCTGTAATGTGTCCAATCCTGTCAGCAGTGCTATCAGTGATCCTGTAGTTCTCTATGTCAGCTGTGAGTTTTTCACCACTATGATAATCTTCTTTTGAAATTAAAACAATGGAAACTTTATCAGATCAACTCTTATTTGTTACTATTCCTACATTATTTGGGAAAATATCAGGAACATATAGTTTCACATTAGATGAAGCATTAGATCAAGTATTATATTTTATAAAACATAGTAAAATATACCAAAATAATCATATCAGTAATGACATAAGGGATACAACAAACTTTAAAACTTTGTAGTAATTGTCTTAATGAAGTTAAACAAACACTACACTAGAAGAGCTGCTATGACGTTAATGTACGGAAAGAATTAATATTATTTGTTCTCTACAATTACAGATGGCCCAGAGAAAGTCCATTTAGAATCACCTTCTCAGAACTACCCAGAAGGGTCAAACATCCATCTGTCTTGTTCAGCTGACTCCAGACCTAATGCTACTTTTTACTGGTTCTTTAATGGAAACTTTCTCCCTGATTCTGGATCTAAGCTTGAACTCCTCAATGTTAAGAAGAATCAGAGTGGAAACTACAGCTGTCGGGCCTTTAACAGCAGAACCCCAAGAAACCAAACATCTCAAGTTTCAGTCATATCTATAGAGTGTAAGTTTAATAAAGTAACAGAAAATGTGAAAGGAAACATCAAAACTGTGCAAAAATGTTTAATGTTTAACCTACACCAAGTTATCTCTAACAGCTAAATGTCGTATAAATGAGAAAGGGAATTTTAATTAATGTTTTCTTTTTTTACTTTTAAAACTTAGTTCATCTGAGTTTCCACCAGTAGTTCCTGTACTGCGTTCATTATCAAATGTCTCTTTGCATACCAGGTTTTCTCCTGGTATGTTTTATTATTTTTTTTGTGCTTTACAAATTCCCCATTTAATTTATTTATTTTTTCATAAATAATGATTTTACAAGTTCTAAACTATTAAAGTAGCCTACTTCTATAGTAATTCTATCTGTTTTAACAACTTCAGATATATTTTAAGTTATCAGTTTGAGCTGATCAAAGATAGTCTTGATTTCAGCCATTCCTATGTTGTTACTTTGATTTCGTTTTCTCATATTGCTAAAAAACTGCAAATAATTATACTATGAATACACCACCTTTAAGACTTACCATAAATGTTGCGTAATCTTGTCAATGTGTAACAAATACAATGTAAATACTATGTTCATAATTTCACTGTGATAAAAATATATATATATATATATAC
>CAEGAE010002214.1:0-76703 GCA_903067095.1 Girardinus metallicus
GGACCATCCAGGGTTGAGCAGCAGTCATCAGTGAACAAGTCTGTTTGAAAATTAATCTTCATGTACGGCTGGGCCCACTGCGACCGATTATGCTTGTGAGCTCTGGTTAGGGATGGCCGAATAGTAGGTTCATGCACCGCAGCCTCTGGAAGATCCTCCACCTGGAGGTTCCAGAGGCACCAGCAGCTTCAAGTAACTGTTTGCTGCTTTGTAAAGGCATTTTAGCAGCTGCTCTCTTAATCCGATGAATTTGTCTAACAGAAACCTTCCTCATTATGCCTTTATCTGCACAAACCCATATTTGTTCTGAATCAGCCACAAATCTCTTCACAGTACGATGATATCGCTTCAGTTTTCATTAAATATCTAATGTTTTCATATCTTGTCCACTGCATTACACTATCTGATAATTTTCGGCAGCAGAGAGATCCTTTCTCTTTCCCACATTGCTTGAAACCTGAGTCCTGCTTAATAATGTGGAACATCCTTCTTAAGTAGATTTCCTTTAATTGAGCTCACCAGACAAACTTATCAACCCAGGTCTCTGAAATTAACTACAGTGATTCAAAGAGCCCTGACACACAATATCATCTATGAATTTAATAGCACAACAAAAAAAAAAGATCTTTATGACACTTAAATCCAATTTACATAATCATTTGTAACACGGTGTATTTCTTAAGTATCGATGTTTTCTCAATTTCAGAAAATCTGCTTCTTTCTGTTTAAGTGTATTTGGCATTTTTATTCAATAAATATATTATTAATTTTCAATAGCAAAAGTAACTTCTAGTTTTACAAGTTCCCTCTCATAATTTGTGATGGTGCAAAGATGGAGACATTTTTCATCTAATGTTTACAAGGTTAATAAATTCATACTGATATGATACAGAATAATAAGTCAAAAACAGGACTGACATGTCGAGGCATGCTTGGTGTTTAACCTCCCACTGAGAAAACAATTTAACTGCCTGCTAAGTTGCTATCATTGTGCCCTAATGCTGCTCTTTACATGTTAGACTTTAATTATAGCTTGGCCCTACTTAGGACTCCCTTTGCCCTTTTCAAAATCTATAGGATGGATTACAACAGCATAAAATAGAGCTCTTAAACACCCTGTGGAGCCTGATTTATTTTGATTGTTTTGTTTGGAGCATCTTAAAACTCTCTTGTGGCCCAGTTGTTTGAGATAATGATCCCATTTTGTTAGGATATCGAAGAATGTGACTTTAGAAGCTTTTAAGCAAAATGTAATTTCACAAATGTGATCCACTGAAGAACATTCTCACGTGTTTGAACTTTTCCACATTTTAAAATGTTGCAAGCAGAAACCTTAGGGTATTTCACTTGATCTGAATTTCATATACAGACATGCAAAGTTTATCCCAAAATTATTGATACCCCTGAAAAATTCAGATCTTCAACTAGTGAAGAATTTCGTTTCTTTTAGGACATGAGACAAGAATCTCTCAGAAGATAATACCACAACATAAAAGGAATATTGATTTTTAAAAAATATCTCCAGATAAAATATCAATAATTGCAAGTTAAAAATTACACCGTTCCTAATAATTAAAAGAAAACTATTTACTGAAATTACAGTAATTGAACCCTTATTGAAACCACTGAACAGATTTGTACATGTTTCCAGTATTCAGATAATTTCTTTACCAAGGCGATCCATGCTTTTTAACGTTGGAAGATCTCTTTGCCATCACCCTAATCTTAAGCTCGCTCAATTCCTTTCATATCAGATTCACAGCTCCGACTGGGATATTTTAAAACCTGTTACTTCCAGTGAGAAGAAACATGATGGAAAAACTAAAAGATTCCTTTATTCCTATTCAAACAGATTATTAATTTGTAAAGACAACCTTTTCGCTAAATCTCTAACAATTTTGCTTATTCCAAGACTGAAATGGAGAGTGTCTGTGGATATCAATTTTCAGGTCTTGCCGCAAATTTTAATAAAATTCAGCATACATTTGATTTTATCTAAAACAGGCCTTAACCCTCCTGAGTGTGGACTGTAAAGTTTCCTTTGTTCCTGGGCTTGCCCAATTTTTTGCTTGATCTACCTTCATATCAAAACCAACTTTTCAGATTTAGTTTTTTTTACTTTTTTTTTTTTTTTTAATTGTCACTTACTTCTGTTGGATCTACCAGATCTTGATCAATACACTGAAGTTTGCAGGTATGAGGTGACAAAATGGGAATCGGTTGTTTTCAAAGGCACCGTACGTCTGTTTTTAACTTGACATCAGTGTTTTGTTTACATTGAGGGTGACATTGTTAGTAATAGTTGTGACAGCACAGCAGCATCAAGATAACATTTGAGTCTTTAGTAAGTGAGGGTAAAAAAAAAAAAAAACTGTATCCATGTAGATGCTTGGGGCAACAGCCCCTCAGTCAGTCAGTCAGTGGTGTGACAGCTCAGACCACCACTGTGACAGAGTATTTATGCTGTCAGAAACATCAACAAACAGATACTCTTTTTTTTCCAGCTTTATGTCACTTCTACAACTGTGCATTTCTGAAGAAGTCATGGTGTGTAAATAAAAAAGATGAAAATCAGAGTTGCCACATGCTGCGGTTTGGTTTTCCTCCTCCGAGTACCAAACTGTTCTATTTGCAAGCACACATCTGTTACATCACTGCACAACAGCCGGAGAACTGGCACAGTAATGATATGATTATAAAACGATAATACAAATCTCTGGCTCAGATAGAGCTCTTGCTGTAATCCTCTCTATTAAGTTCTGATTAAACCCAAAACAGAACCATTACTGTTCGAAAAAAAAAAAAAAAAAAAAAAAAAAGTTTTGCCAATACAGTTTTTTTTTTCCTAAAACGTTTTGTGATGTTATAAAAAGCAGGATGTTAGCAAATCGTCTTGCATGGCTGCTGAACATGTGCGCACGTAAGTATCTCAGTTTGGAAATAAAAACAACATGCATAATTGAATATTATGAACAGCATTATTTGCAGCAGAGCCATACCTCAGAGGGCTTTCTGATTCCAGCACTTTTAGACTCCTAGCAGCAAGCGCTATAAGCCCTACAAACACACTTAACATCCCACCACTTACATAGCACACACTTAAGAACACCAGAAAAAGATTAGTATGTCCTAAATTTGCGCATAACAAACACAAACACACATGTTGCTCAATAAGAGGGCCACCCTTCTTAAAATAAACAGAACAACCAAGAATATGAAACCAAAAAAAAAAGCAAATTCTCAAACTCACAGCACTGCTGAGCGGATGACACAGCGAGACTGTAAAATATGCATGGCAGAGGAGTGGCTCTAGCCGAAGTTACAGATGTGAGCTGGGGCGCTGCCTCCATGCATCTCTAACATGCAATGCTATGTTTAGTCTGGTGACCCACTCAAGTGCACTCTGCCTCTCCCTTCTTATTCTTTCAGTCTGTTTCACTCTCTCTCTCGGCTACAAGAACAGTACCACCCATTCTATCCTGACTGGAGTACAGCCAGCCTCTTTGCTGGTGACCCAAATGGTTGCTGCGGATTGTTTAGAAAGGAGTTTATTGACCCATCCGCCTGCAAAAAACTAAGAAAAATGTGTTATTTTTCCTTAAAGAAAGGTGGGAAAAAAACATATATTGACCCAAAAGGTAGATATATAAAAAAGAAATGGGTGTGTTATAATAAACAAATATTTGAATGGTTTAAAACATTTGTAGACTGACTTTATTGCATTGTATTATAGGGCTGAAATCTTGATTTTAACAACATAAACAACCCATAGCCGAAGGATGAGAACATAAAGTTTATGTCAAGAAAACGACAACAGCTTGAGCAGCAGTTTGTGAGCATAAAGTTTATCAGCTAAAAAAAAACTGTTTTATTTTACAGATAATTGTCTTTTTAGTTCTTCCAGTATCTGAGCCAAACAAGGCAAAATAACAAAAGGATGTTTAGTTGCGGATGCAGCTGGAGCATTTAACTTTTACTGTCATTTGCCATGTGTTTTTTTGGTGTATATTAGTTTGATGTGATGCTTTACACAACGTGTAAGATAGTTAGTTCAAGCTGATATTGTCAAATCTGTTTTAAATTTTGTGTAAATTGACTTTTCCTGCTTTCTATACACAAACAAGCATGAACATAAACTTTTAATTACCCTAATCAGTTGTGTGTTAAACGCATGGCAGCTGTAGAAGAAAAGACGCTTCTGTTTGTATTTCTTAACACTTATATATTTCCTCTTATGCAGGTGAGCTCAACTAAAGTCTAAGCAGCATTGAAAGGCTTTTACAGAAAAAGGACAAAACAAAGACACTCAGAACACAATTATATCCATAACAGTGTCCTTTGTTTAGAGTGCTACAGTCGCCCATTGTTCCTGTACATTATCGTCTCACAGCTGAGCCAGTCTCGGCCCATGCATCAAGCGCTAATGAACACTTTATTCCCTCATGCGTCCCCTCAGTGTCAAAAACACAGTCCAAACCAGCGAAGGATACAACATGCTACTGACTGTGATTCTACACCACAGGTGTCAAACTCCAGTCCTGGAGGGCCACTATCCTGCAACTTTTAGATGTGCCTCTGCTGCACCACACCTGAATAGAATAATTAGGTCATTGGCAAGGCTCTGGAGAACTTGCCTACACAAGAAGAAGGTAATTAAGCCATTTCATTCCAGTTTTTTGTACCTGTGGCACATCTAAAAACTGCAGGACAGCAGCCCTTGAGGACTGGAGTTTGACACCCCTGCTCTACACAAATGTACTTTAAACAGCAAATAAACATGGTTACCCACAGCTTCACATGTCATGTACTGAGGCACAATGGTGACATTAAACCAGCTTGAACCTTTTATACTTTGCATCACTAGCAATACGCTCCCTTAATATTTTAAAGGGGTTCTAGGTAATAACAAGGGAGACGCATACGAAAAAAGGGAAATGTCAGAAAGTGTGTAGACCTGCTGCTCCACATGCATCAAGAACACCATCAAGAACACTGACGGTGTACAATAACATCCAACTCTTTGGTGGGAAAGAATTTATATCCTTCCGACACGGGTATGATCTTCATTATTCTAACATGTATTCCAGTTTAGTAAATGCACTGCACAACTGGGTGATTCATTTGGCAAAGTTTATGACATATTTTTTAATTAATACTTCCTGAAAATACTAAATGCCACCTCAAATCTTTCAAAGCACTAATACATTTCCAAATTACTGTCCAAGGTCAGAGAAAGTGTCAGTCCTCCACCAGCCTAAGTTGGCTCAGAGCACAGTTATGCAATGGACATTTGTAGCCAATATATTCTAGGGTTAACCCAAAAGGCTGGAATTTGAACACTTCAGGTTAACTCATCAACTCTTGCTAACTTTACATTCATCAGTTTTTATTGTAAGGAAAATCTGGAAAACAGAAAAAGTATGCAAACATCACATAAAAATGCCTCTGCTAGTTGGTTCAAATCCCAAATCACCAAGAGGAAGAAGAGGAGGCCAAATACTCACATAGGCTTAACAAGACGTTAATACCCTGTTATGTTTTTCTCATTTTGAGAAGTTACAACCACAATTTTAATTGCATTTCTTTTGAATTTGCTAGATCAACACAAGGTGAAATAAAATCGTAAACGCAAGGAAAAATTATAACTTTTTTTAAAGACATAACCTCACAAGTGTGTTGTGCATTTAAGTTCAGCCCTTCTGAGTCCTCATAATTATGTGACTTCTATCCATCCATCCAGGGGTGCTGGTGCCTATTTCCAGCCAATGTTCCGGGCGAGAGGCAGCCTACACCCTGGACAGGTCACCAGTCTGTCGCAATACGTGACTTCTAAATGCAGTTTATTACACATGATTTCATTTAGAGATTTTATCACAATAAGACACTGTGAATTTTTGTGTGTATTCAGAAACACCATCTTTGCCTCTTTTTAAATGAAGGAAATGTTTCTTGGGTCTCTTCTCATTTTGCTGCCACAACACAGCTGACTAATAGCGCACTATAGGTGAGATTTAGGAACTCTGCGCTCCATATGACCAGAAATCAAATGGATCCTGTTAAGATTAGCTTACATCACAGAAACAGTTTGAGAAAAACATTTTAGTAGTTTTTATTGTTTCAAATTATGGCTCACATTGACGCTAGAAACTAGGCTGCACTCCATGAATAAATGCAAACATGAATGATCAAGTGGAGAGCGGAATCTTCCGCTATGCAAAATGTAGAAGCATAAAAAAAGGCCTATTATAGTACTTAAAAGCATAGACAAACCACAGTCTTTAAGGATGTGAGATATTATCTTAAAGTTGTTGCAGCAAAGACCATACAGGCTTAGATCATCTGCTGTAACATGTTTGGAAACGTGATGCAACACCCAATCCATATTTACCATGAAGCCAGAGCACAAAGCTTCAAATTAGTGTCAAAAACAGCATCAAAGGTAATTGTCCATCAAAAAGTCTTCTGTTTGTGTGAAAATCAGACAGATAATCATTCCCATTTTGAACTGGAGTAACAACGTTCACATTGTACAACACGGGCCTGATATCTGTAGTGGGGTTGTTGTAAACATATATTTTAGTAATCGAGTAATCTATTGATTATTCTTATGATTACTCGAGTAATCGGATAAAAAAAAGAAAAAGTAAAACATTGGTAAATCTAACATAACAGTAGTACTACTATCGCATATCAATGTCAGTCCAATTTTTCACAGTTGAGCTTTCCTAACAATAACTTTTTTGTAGTTTAGAAAATTAACTCATAACAATAATAGCTCACTTTCAAAGTTAACCTGGAGAAAAGTTATACAAAAATCTGAAATTATATTCAATTCAATAATATATACGCTTACAAAAAATGTCTATACTCTAGCTTTTCGTTTATGTATTCATCTTCAGTCAGTTAATAGATGAACTCTCACCTTGCCCAGACATTTATAGCTTTTGTGTTCATGTTAGCGACGGGATTTAACACCTTCATTCGTCACACACAGAAACATCTACCAGCTACGTGCCACCATGATGAGCTTCGCCACCCATTTGTTGAGACCGGGATCATATGAAATAAATTTTCCGGTTCGTTCATAAAGCTCCACTTACGTTAATAATCTAATGCGCCACCGCACATTAGATAATGTATTTATCCGCTCACCTGTATAAATACACCTGCAGCGCTGCCATTCGCTCTGAACCAGCAGCTCCGGGAGGAGAAAAGATTACCGTACTCCAGACATCGCGCCAGTTATTTTAAGGATGCTTATTGGTCCCCCGAAAAACGATAAAGACCCAGACATTATCATCAATCAATAAAATCCTCCCAGGCCAAACTTGAAAACTGGACGTGAGAGCTCCGCACAACGCAAGTGATAACCCAGCCGGAACACGGTGCGCTAAATAATAAAATAGAATTTAATGAAGCTTCAAGGCAGATAAATTTTCCTCGAGGAATTTTAATAATCGAGGTACTCGAATCATTCGAGGAATTGTTTCAGCCCTAACCCACAGAAAGCACCGACCACCCAAAACTCATCAGCAGTAAGCCTTACACTGTTAATTATCTCAACAATGCAACAAATTGTAGCTAGAATGTGACGCAGGTGGAAGTAAAGAACATTGAGCTGAGACACCTTTGAACATGATAAATGAAAATTAAAGTTCGAAAGGATTTACTCCCAAAATCACAACAACAACAACTGTCACCTAGGAGGGAGAGCTGGTATTCCTCCAACTGGTGCCTGTGTTGGTTGAGGAATTTATCCGAGCTTTACACAGTGAAGGAAACCTGACACCTCATTACAGCACGGACACTCAGCCAGTTCATTTACATGGTAATAAAACATTAACAGTTTCTTTTTTTGTCATTATCATGAGCCATTTCATGCATAAATTATGATTCACTCAGGATTATCTTCAACATGTATACTCTGTATAATGATAAGCATTTTGACTTTATTACAATGTAAGAAAGCAATGCTATAGTAAGGGAAATTTATAAAACAATACAGAAATACTGCTACTAAATTTAAGTGGCCACATATTTTACCATTCTCTGCTATTGTTTAATGTAGGACTGCATGATTTTAGGAAATCGTGTGATACAGTTGAATATTGTGATCTACATTTTTCTCAACTCTGTCTCAGATGTTACTGTGATGCTCTCAGCACTCGCACTGTCTGCTGCAAACTGTCATAGGTCTTCTGGCACCCTTTGACTGCTGGCAGTCAAAGGGTGAATTTATACACATTTATGTTATAGAATATAGCGGCCAACAACACAACTATATATTCTGCAGTCCCAATGTAATGTGATAAAACTGCTATGTAGCTAACCTAAACTATTTTTTTTAAAAAGTAAATAAAAATAGTTTCCCTTCATTGACAAAAAATAGTAAGTTTTTACTAATTGAAAAGATGTTTTATTCTGTGTTTGAAGATTTCATTTTTGTTTTCATGCACTGTCCGGCCAGTAGGTGGCAGGGTGTTGACTAATACCTATACGAGAAAATGGCATTTTTACAAGTATTTCTTCAAACAGCACATATATAAAAGACAATGTGCTTTGATGCTGTTCATTTTAGTTACAGTTATGTAAGAAGAGGTCAATTAGATTTAAGATTGACTGGTAAAAGTCAAAGGACTGGTGACTTTCATCTGGGGGTAAATCGAAAGCTAAGAAAAAGTTCTTATTGCCCTTATTTTGCAAAAAGAAGTTTTAATAGGCTGGGTGATCACCATGCCTGCATTCTAAGCTACATTTTGTAGCTAGGTAAATACTGTTCTGCAATATTTAATCCATGAGACAAAATTAAGATAACAACTGAGTTGAAGTGAGACCTTAACAAATGCATACCTTAAATTTCCCCATTTAATTAATTCCCAGTCAGGATCAGAGCAGCACCTTGAAAATTCCCACACAAATCAGCTCAATAAGTTCAGAATTTTTCTCCACAGTGTTTTTTTTAAATATAAAAGTAGACTGATGATAAATGATAACACTTTCTATTGGGCCCCAGCCCCAACACTTTTCCTTTAAAAGGCCCCTGTTGCCTTCCTCTTGCCCTCCGTGTCACTAATATTGTTTTTTCATTAAGGAGCAGTAGCTTAAACAGTACAGTGTTTGTTTACACTCAGCTCTGCTTCTCGAGAAGCAAACGTAAAGGTCAACATATCGAGGCTAAATGCAGCTACAGACCAAAGTCCACTTGAAACCATTCACAGATGGAGTAAAAAGACCGGTGAGCAAAGTGTGTTTTACTGCTGATGCTCCAATGTAATAATGTAAAAATGTAAAAAGTCTTTTAAGAGAAAAAAAAAAAGAACTGGTGGCATGAAAAGAAAAAAATGTCCAAAAGACTTGAACTCACTGTTTCTCTTCTCCCTCTGATGGGTTAGAGTCCTGCTCCTTGGGCATGTGTTCCATTCACCTCAATTCCATCCAGCAGCCAATCATGAGAGACTGAGGCAAGCCCCGCCCTCCGAAGCACGCTCGTCATTCGACGGTCCGGAGGGGTCTGTCTGTAAAGCACAGAGTCGTCTTGTCCCTGGAGTACCTTGGAGGGGAGCAGTGGAGGGCAGAGGGTAGGGGGAGGGGGGAACTGACCCCCTGTGAGGTTGTTGCTGGGTGTGAAGCTTCAGGACACAGAAGAGGTTGGGGTATCCGCGGGGGTAAATCTGCTGGCCCTGCAGCCAGGGCTGGAGGTGGACGTCGCTCTTAGGCAGACGGAAGGAGGAATGGGAGACATCCTGCAGGAGAACACACAAGTACAGAAGAAGATTACAGCATCTTCAGGAGAGAAAACAATGGCTCTATCACTCCTGGATTTCTGCCAAGTAGTAACAGTACTTTTTTATAATTTTAAATTGAAAAATTAACATACAAAAAAAAAAAAAAATGCTTTCCTGGTCTTTGTGGGTGTGGCCAAATGATGTCAGAAATAATTATATATATATATAAGTTTTTTGGGGGGAGGATTTACTGACTGTGGTGCTCAAATGTTGTACATTTGAGTTGGAACTACTACAACAATGCTTTATGACAAGAAGCCAAATTTTGAAGCCAAGCAACCTCCTACATACGTCCTTATTTCTATATCAGGGGATTTCAGAGACACTTCTAAACTGTCCTTGTGATCAAACACATCAACTGGATTCTTCGCTTAAGACGACACCAGCCAGGCAGGAATCGTTTATCTGCTTGACAGCGCAAAAAAACCCCATCACACTAACGTTTCCAAACAAGAAGCAAATGAAAGATTCAAAAACAATTCCAAAGCGACGGCCAGCAAGGAACCTTCTTCCAACCTTTCTCGATACTTATTGCTAACACATTTTCACAAATACAAACCACAGTACGAATGAGAAAGCAACACCTTCACCACATGTTGTGCCTTTACGGTCTATTGCTCCAAAGCCCCCTGCAAGCAAATCTCATATTTCATCTCTCACAGCATGACCCTGGTCAGATTAAACTGGCTTTACCTTGAGCTCGCAGCAGAAGGAGGAATCCTCTGAGTCACACAGCAAATCAATAGTGACAATAGTTAATAAGGTGGCCTGCAGGTCAAAAAGTCTCCTGTCTTTGTTCTCCAATTGACTAGTTCCTGAAAGCTGAAATTGTAAGGAATGTCTCCCACCATACATGCTTAAGCAGTTATTATGACCAGTGTAATCTGGAAGCACTTGGAGGGTCTTGATGTCTTCTCTTGTTTTCTTTCGACAGCTTTATTTGTTCCTCTGTTAATCCCCTCAGTTCAGTATCTTTTTAATCCCGAACAGTCAGGGACTGGCCAGGATGCTGACCTCAGACAGAATGGATATTATTATTGCTTTCCTGACTCAAACTGATTTTCTTGCAAGTGTTTATTTTCTTCCAAAGCATCTTATCCTGCAAGCAGACCTTCAATAGGAGATCTAGCAATGAATGATAAGGAAATATTTAATGACAAAGCAATAAAAAAGAGAGAGAGAGATACCACGCTCTAGGAAACACCACACCATGAAAAAGATGATATTTAGAGACAATTTGACTTCAAATCAAATTCCAGGGTTGAAGCAATCATATAAATCAATTTCAATTAATTGCTAATGAGTTTTTAAATGCTTCACAAATCTGAAATTAGGAATTTTAAAATACTGAAGTTGAGCATAGGGCGGCTGTGAAACATGACGGTTCTATATTTATTCAAAGTGTGAAGGTAGTTTCCTCTCCACAGCCACATCTTGTCAAGAAAGCTACAGGGATACAACTTTAGGCATACAGGTGAAAAAGAAAAAAGACAGAGGCCAGTAATGTAACCTCAACTTTAAGTGAAAACTGTTCTAAGATCCACAAATCAACCAACAGGTTTTGGTTATTCGGATGCTGGGATCATTTTGTACCTAACTATTTTCAGGAATTAAAAAGAGCCATTTGCCACATGAAATTCATAACTATGCAGCTTTTGTACCCTCCTTGGGGACATTTCTTAGGCCCAAATTAATTACGGAAAATATATTAGTTCTTTTGTAGGTCTGCAGGGACTGCTAAGCATCTCAGGATAAATTATTTTTTATTTTGGTTCCTTGCATCATGGTATTAGTTTTGTTAGAAAATAACAATACCCAAATACTTTGTGCGATACAAATACAATTATCCAATAAGGGGAGTTCAATTCTCTAAATTAATCTGAATTAATGACAGTCAAAATTTAAGACATAATTAAAGGTAATTGCAGAACAAACTGCCATGGACAGTTTAGAGGTATTTAATATTTTTTAATGAGTAAAGTTCAGGATTAAAATCAAACACACTATAATGATCTTTTCAAAAGTTGTTCTGTAGGGAAGCACTGTAACAGACAATATTTACCAGCAGGTGGTCTCTTAGAGAGACACTGATCTTATCTGAGCTTGTAACACTCATATTTAATATTTTAACTTGTCTACAGGAAGATTAGAATTATCTGCATTTCTGACATTCCCACAATGTTTCTTTTAGATTAGGCTTTTCCTGGTTGGTACCAATTTCAGTCTAAGGAGTGGCCTTCCATAGCTCATATTTTTATGGATTCTGTTTTCTTTCCTAAGAATTATGGGCAATGAATTGGGGAAATAAAACAAACAAACAAACAAACAAAAAAACAGAAAAATAAATGCTGTAAATTCTTTAGGATAGAACAGAATAGAAAAATAGGAACACCATGCATGTGTAGTCTAATAAACTTTTCCCCCCATGCATCAGTTTCAGTTGTGTGTTTTTATTGGTGCACTTAATTAAAGGTTCTCTTGTGTCTTCATTCTTCCATGCCTCATCTGCTGCCTCTTGCTTAAAGTTTGAGATTGCAGATAAAACCATTAAACCCATCACTGCAGAACAGTTTGCTTTGCATTATTCAATCTAAGCAGGTTTATAGTAAAATGGGACAAATAACACCTAAAGAATGGTAAATTTATGAAACTCAAACTCATTTAAGAGAAAAAAATGAATATATTTTTATTTATCCACTGACTGAAATAACAGCTGAAAGAATGCAGTAAATCATTGGTACATCTTGCAACTATTACACAGACAAATTACAACCAGAAGAATCACCAAAACATCTACATGTGCAGCTTTCAGTAAAACAACGACCTTCAGAATGAACCCGAACACATAATATTTCTGCAAAATATTTTTGCAGCCTCTGCGGATTTGGAAATCCGTATAAGCCTGAGCTTCAGGCTCTTCGACCCGAGCACAACTGCTGAGAGTGGCAGGGAGGGTGATGACATAAAGCTGGGAGGCAAACCGCTAATGGAGTGTCCTTTATCAAAGGGCCTCTCTCTATCACATCAACTTCTGCCACAAGTGGAACCAGCCTCAGTTCGTGTTTTTGGCACATACAATTAGTTGTTTATCACACTGGGACAATGAGGTTAGAGGAGGGGGAACAAAAATGGGGTATTGTTTGATTAGCAACTGTAACATTGAAACATTAACTCTTTGGTTAAAAAAACGGTCAACCCACTTTAAAAGAAACTCCAATCTTTTCAATCTTGTGTTTAAAACTGTTTTCATCTTGCTCTTCATTAAAAGCTAGGCTGTCAGGGAACACTATGGAAACCCTTTGATTTGTTATGACCTGCACTTAGAGAGGACACAGAGAAACTGCGACTGGTTCTGATTGCCAATGAGTCAGGCAATACCTAAAAACACAAACAAGTTGCACTGAGAACAACACTACTCAGAGTGGAAGTTGTCACTGAAGGAAGACGACCCAGCATGTCAGTGAAGTGCTTGAAAAGAAAGTCAGAAGAAGATAAAAATCTAAGAGGTATGTTGGCTGCTCACTCACTGTCTCACTTTTTAATCACTGGGATAAGACTTTGAGAGATAACAGTGGATTACAACAGTGAGTGGATTACACCAAAATTTCTCCAGATAAATTTTTGTCTGGTGTGTAATGCTGATTCTATTTTACTTTTTGCTACAGACAATAGCACTATCAAAACATGCTAGTGATATTACAATTAATGTTGAAACAAATTAAGGATCAAACATAGAGAACTGATATGAGACTAAGACTTCGTCAAAGTGAAAATTCTTCAAGATAAGCCTTAGAAAATGTTTGTAGCACAACTTATCTGCTCCACTCACAAGCAGCATAATTCTCACATTTTCTTAGCTACTGTGTCCTTATTTTCTCTCGCTCCAATGCAGGAAGTTCTGCTAACATTAATATCCTCTACCCGGGGGTCGGGGGATGGGAATTCATTTTGTCGAGATAAGGCTCGACAAAATGAAGTAAGATAAAATTGGTTTAAGATAATATACAGTTTATAAAATGGGGGTGGAAAAGTTGACGAAAAAGTGAGGAAAAGATTATACGAGTCAACGTTGGAATAAAGATGATACAAACTTTAATCAGAGAGCAACAAGACCTGTCAAAATGCAGATTTTAGAGGTATTCAACTTTTTTGTCGAGAAGCAGTGAACACTTACTAGGTGCCACATAGTACATTTAGGTTAAAGCGATTTGTAATAGTGATCACCTTTTCAGTCTTACTGATGTTTTAGTGGTAATTAAATAAGTTAACATCAGTGGGGCCACAAAACCATGCCAGTGCTATATTTAAATCAGAACAATTTATTTAGGGTCAATTGTCATGGATCAAAAACTGAACAAAGTAGGCCAATGATCGATGAAGTACAACAAAGCTCATTGAGTGGGCAATGCTACAAAGAAAACAATCACTGTGATATAAAAAAATATATAAACCTGACATTTATAATTAAGGATTAAAATGATGATAATTTTAACTAAACAGACCACATGTCTAATTGCCCCAAATGTTGTAAAAGGAAAGCAGGCAGTGAATGAACCACAAGTCCTGGAGAAGTTGAGCAACAAATAAAAACTATGTTTTTCCTTCTAACAGCTGAAGAAAAAGAATCCATGTCCCTCATTAAAAAACAAAGAGAAAAACAGGGATGGTGGTGCAGCAGAGGCAAAGTGTTACGTTCCGAACTGTTTTTGCTTTTAGAACAGACACAAATCAAATTTGCTTTCAAAACAGACTCCTAGTTTTACTTGACAAGTCTGAGTTGTGGTACGGAACCATTACAGCAAGCATGATGCCCTTTGCAACTTAATTTTTTTAATTTACTTATATGCAATACAGAATTAAATGCTGCCGAATATACACAGATAGCTTCATAAGTGAGAAGGTTTAAGTCAGGGATGATCGGAGAGACCAAGGCTGACTGAAAGTAGGAGTAACATACATTCAGTGAGGGTAGCTTCTCAGAGACTAGACAGTTTGCCATTAGTTTTAAATGAGGAAAGACATGAATGGGATTAAATATCCCTGTGCTGAGTGCAGCTACCTATTTGGACAATTGTAGGTCTGTAATAATTGCACACACATAATTGGCGCTAAATTTAAAATCAAAAGGTTGGATTTCTCTGACATTTTTGCAACAGGTTTTGAAATTGCAACAATAGATGAATTAATTTGACAGCCTTTTCCACATTTTATCTACTCCTCATTATTCAACATCAAAAGACAAACTAAGAAACATTAAACATTTGCAATATCAAATGTTACAATTAACTGTAATTTGAAACTACAATCTCCTAACTCTCTGATGACAGAAATAGAATAAAATCTAAAACCTCAACAAAATAGACAGCGAGCTTTGGAACTGTAAACACACAACCATTGTGTTGTTGCTGCCAAGCAAAAACTAACAAATCGACACAATCAATGTGCTCAGAATAAACAAGATTCTTTTGTTTATGTCCTTCCATAAAACTGTCCTTGTGGAATTCCTGCTGCCTACATGACGGCTGTTCGGTAAAGTAGGTGGGCTATGAAATATGTGCACAGAAACAAATAAATGCGGCTGCAGAAAGAACAACCTTCAACATACAACAAAAGGATCTTTTTGATACAAACATATTCATGTGTTAGAGAGGCCTTGTCAAAGTCATGCTGGAAATCCAATTAAAAACCTTATAGTAAGACTGGGGCACTGACATTCTGAGTTGACTGAGATTGAGCTATTTTGCAAAACAGAAAGGGCAAAAATGTCAGCCTTTTCAATATATGATTTATATATATATATAAAAAAACATTTTTACATGCAATACAATTTCATATACTACAGTTATATTCAAATAAAAGAATGTTTGTGATAAATACTTTTGCAAGGCAGCGTAAACCTTTCGAGGATCACAATGCATTCAGCCTGAAAAAGTTGATCTTGCGAAGACAACCTTTGTTAGACTTCAGACCCCGGTACCAGACATGGGGTCAGCGACCTTGGCTCATATTGCTGACCGGACTAATTAGAGGTTAAGTGACAGGGCAGGGAAGCAGAGCTGACCTGTGGATGTGGTGAAAGTGCTCTGATTATAGGGTAGACTGCAGTGAAAAGTGGGGAGGAATAGTCCAGCAGCGACAGACATAAAGATCAACTTCTCTGCTCCATTTCAGTTTGCAAATTTATTGCTGGGGAAACTTTAACATGTGGCTGCAAGTGAGGGTGAAGTGGCCATGTTGTGATATGTGACCTTGTTGTGTTGACGTGTACAGGCAACCATTTGCATAAACTCCAGCTTATGTTTACAAGTGATTCAGGGTTTAATACTTTAGAAGCAAAACTATTAGAAACTTTACACATGTGGTGATCTATAAAATTTGTAGACAAAGCCGAATCACTTCATTGCAACATCTGACTGTTGGCTGCTGCAGTAGCTATCTGTAACATCTTTTACCTCATTATGTCGCCTCTTGTGTTGCTGCTGCTGCTGTCAATTTTTCACATTGGTGAATTCAGAATCTTTATTTTAGTCAAGCCGAACCGAAATACAAACACGCACACACAGAAGCGACGTCCACGTTTGAATTTTCCTACTTTCTGAGCACACATTTAGTTGATCCTCAACAATTTTTCGCTTAGTGGCCTGTCAGCAGCAGTTGTTCAAGGAGAAGGCGAACAGAATGGTGCCTGGCACCGAAACTGACAAGAGGTCAAAAACATACATTTTCATGAGACATCTGCATAGTTGTAGGACACGGCTATCTGACCAATTACCTCCCTCTTTCTTTCATGTGTTCCTTTTCTTCCTGCACACAGTCCCTCATTCTCAACATTTTATTGCAGATTTACAGTAAACAGGCTATAAATCTGAACGAGTTGCATCATGATGGAGTGAACAACAGATGTTTTGTGAGCTTGTGAGTTTGCATGCAGCTGAAGTTTTAGCCTTCATTACGAAACATCTGTTTTCTGACACTATCACAAACATTTAGCTTGTAAAAAGGATTATAATCTGGACGCAACCCTTAAGTAGTTATAATAATAATTAAAAAAATGCTGCATAGCAGCGGAAAGTCAGAACATCTAAAACTGACAAAATGTCTTTAAAGTGGACTCGAAACAAATGTATAATTTACTATTTTGTTTTAGTAACATGCCTAATTGTTTTAACAATGTGCATAAAACCAGATCAGAAAACCGCAGCTGGTTCAAACATAGCAATAACAATATCTTTATTGGAGAAATTGAGGGGAAGTTCTCTCTGAATCTTTGCTCTCTGTAATACTGACAATGAAATGTCAATGCAATCAGATGAGATTTAGTTTGTTTACTGGAACTGTTTACCACATCACAAGAAAAGAAAAATCAATGACTCAACAGCGTACGCTTTAAGTCAATAGCAATGTAGCAAATGCATTAACGGGTTGATTTTTAATGTTTGCCAGTCCTGAATAATTGCATTATGTCCAAAACATTCAAGTCATTTTTGAAAAAATAAAGCTCTCAATAAATGATCAGCAAAAAAATCAGATTTTTTACATTTACAGCCAAAGTCACTTTGTTTTTGTGTTGTTGTTTTTTTTTCTTTTTTGAACCACTTTGTTATGGTCTATCACAAATTCTTAAAATACATAAGAGCTAATGGTTGTAAGGTGACAAAATGTGAAAATAAAACCCAAAGGGTGTGAATACTTTTTCAAGTCACATTTGTACTTTCATACGTGAATAATTCCTGCACAAAAACAAACTGAATGACTCACCAGTATCATAAGCTGAAAAGCTAGCAATTCAGCCAAATAAATTTAAAGCCACACATTAGGGAGGAAAGGGGAAAAGAAACCAACTCCCCTCTCACTTCTATTTCCTCTTCCCTCTGATTCCTTCCCTTTCTTCCATTCATTGGCAAAGACAAAACACAGTCCTACAAAGTGCTAGCAAAGTAAACCCATCTCCCCTCTTTTCTTCCGTTTCCCTTCAACAGTACTCTCTTCTCCTTAAGGAAGGTCAGAGCTTTGCAGAACCCACTGCAACCGCTAAAAGGTGGAGATTTTAGGAAACAAAGTAGATTAACTGCAGGAAAATGTCTTTCTTTTTTCCCCTCCCACATCAGCCAAGACAAACACACGTCCACCTGTTTTTCAAGACCCAACTTAAGAGAAGTAACAGTCTGCCTGAAACTGTTGGAGTGCTTTATTTCCTCATAAAAAAAAAGCACAGGGACGGACAATTTGTCACAATTGCTGCAGAAATAAATCCCAATAACACCACTTGATAATTACACATCTAAAACCTGACAGGCTGGTGCTTAAATATTGTGTATTAGTTCGTACGTCAGTTCGTACTTCACTCTGTTTCCAGACTGAGCTGATAGTGCTGAAACAGATGGCGAGAAAAGGTTTACCTACACACACATGCATGCACACCAACACAGCAATCTATGCTCTTTATCACTCTTTTCTGCTTCGACTGATTCCCCCACCTCATCCACCCAAAGAAGCTCTGTTAGCGGTGTTTGTGGCCAGCTAGAACTCAAAAAGGTCAGCGTCCTGATAATCTTCTCATTCCCTTCTGCGTCAAAACACACCCTGAATTTGCCTTGATTTGCTTAAGCTTTGTTTAAGACCAGCATCCTGGTGAACAAAACAACCGACGCCTCTGGTGTGAACATGTAAAACACAGCTGGACAACTTCAGCATGATTGCTACCAATTATTCCAGGATATCAGTATGGAAAATAAAACATCAGGATGAGGCTCCAAGCATTTGACTGAAATCGTTTAATTTAAAACTTTTTTTCTACCACAGCTACAAGAGAACCTTACAACTTAAACTAGCTCACTGGTTGTAGCAATAGCCTTTAACAGATTTCCTTAACAAACTGCCAGTGGCATGATGTTGCCATCACCAGGTTTCACCATGAGGATATTGTGTTTACAGTTATGAATGAGTCCCTCATACATAGCATTATGCATGGAGGCCCAAAAGCTCAGTTTCGCAGAGGACCTTCTGATACTGAAGTCATGTCGCAAACGTTAAATTTGATCTCTAATGGCTTTTTCTCAGCAGTTTTTCTTTTTTTCTTGTCGTATCTTCATAAAGGCCTAATATGTGGAGCAGCTGAATTTACACTGAGGTTAAATTGCACACAGGTGTACTTTATTTATTCACTACGTGGTTTCTGATAGCAATGAATGACAAACTTCAGATATTTATTAGCATTTTACAATTTTCTTTCACTTTGTAGTTGTCTATCCATTAAAATACAAAAACATCTCTTACACAGCACTTTTTTCCGAAATTTGAACTACAAAAGCGTTGAAGACAAAGAGACTGCTCAGTTTAGTGCGCAAAGTAAACTTATTTTGCAAAAATGTATGGGTCATTACTTAAACATCATGTCTTTCCAAAGTCATCTGCATGTACCAGCCCTAAACAAGTGTAATATTACTTATTAAATCTATCTACCATTGTTAATAAGAGCACCTCTATGAGTGTGCATGGGATAAAGCAGGAAGATGTTGACAAACACTTCTGCACACATCAGCTGTGGGTGTGTGTGCGCATGAGGTGGAGTTCACAATGAATTATTTGTCTCGCAGGAGAGACGTTTCCTGCTTTTTAGAGTGTCTGTTCCTCCCTCTGAGGCTGTAAGTTCTCCTCCTGCTCTGCTACCCTGATCAAATTGGCTGATTTGTAAGTTGCCTGGTGACATTTAAAATGCCCAAAACCAACACCGGGGGACATGTTCAGTGTTTAAATACTGATTCATTGCACATTTTTCTTCCATTGACGAATGTGTAGAACTTGTGAAACTTATGAATGTTGAACAAACTTGTTGTTTGTTTCACCAGCAAGTACTCATTTCCCCCAACTACATACTCACTGTATCATCTATAGCCGTGTTTTCCCCACTTTTCCTGGATGTCTGCAGAAAAACCAAATTGAGAAGAAACCAAAGTGCTCACTACCTCAACCATGAAAAAGATTCATGCAGTGTGAGGAGGAGTGCAAAGCTTCTGCAGCTTATACTGCCAGGTAAAAAAAAAAAAAAAGACCAATTTCTTGCTGGTTGTGCCAATGGTATAAAAAAAAGGAGCATTAGTTTCCTGTAATATTTACAGCTTCATATATTTTTTTTTTCATAAAAATGCTCTCTGCATTCTTAATCAATAGGAGTAATGGCTCTGGTATTTTAAAATGACTATGGCTGTGTGGGTTCTACACATTTTTATGAGCACATGAGGCACACAGTTGCACTAAAAGAAAATAACATTTCTAAGCAGGGCCTTCAGGTTTTAATCAAACTGTGTTTTTCCCACTCAGAGAAAGTAGATTTGGAACAGGATAACAGCTGAAAGGAAGCAAGATTTTTGTGGCTAAATTCTGACCGCATTTGTTGATTTTGGTTGTGTTTATCCTGCACTTATCTGGCCAAGAAACTAAATGCTTTATAAAAGCAGCTTAATTTTGGCTAAAGTGCCTGTTATTTATATATATATATATATATATATATATATATATATATATATATATATTTAATCCAGCTTAGGAAATAAAAGCTTTAGTATTTAGCCTAAGTCTGTGCACCTGGTTTGGATTTAGGCACCTCAAACAACACAAGCCCTAACGAATCAGGTGAAAACGTGCAGATGACCAAGCAACAACAAAAAGCCTGTACAAAGTCTGATGAATTTATCAGACTGTGGGCTGAGGTGAGGCATCTCATAGTTTCACAGAGAAGAAAACGATCAAGCTGCAGCTCTTCTGAACTACTGCCGACTTCTGCCAGGAAGTGGATGGCAAATGAAGCAGGCGGACTATTTCTTTATCTGTCAACCCTCATCTTTTCAGAAATAAATAACTGGATGTTCTGACAGGAAAACTATCACAGACATTAAATATTATAAATCTAATATTAAATCTAATGTCCAACCCAAACTGACCAATTTAAATGAACAATCTTTGATAAGAAGAGTGGACAAAAAGGCAAATGTGACGATGCCAAAAGCTTGTTTACAGAAGTGCATTGTTTCCCTTAAACTTGCTGTATGACATTTACTCAAATATCATCGAGGGTGTATTTCATTTAAAGCCTCTGTGGATAAAAAGAAATTATTTATTCCAACCTTAAAATTGAACAGTTTAAATGCGTCACTGAAAGCCCAAAATGAACATGACATATATGCTGATGGCAATTGGGTGTACACTACCAGCCAGCACTGCATACGTAAAGGTGGAAACAATAGACAACCCGGCATATGGGTTGATCTTACTATACTGCTCTCCAGCATACAGGGAGCCATTTTCTGCACGCCTTGTGCTCTGAATTATTATCCCCACTGTAGCTTTGCAAACAAAAGACTCCTTCGAGAATACGCTTTCGACAGCACAGACTCCATCAATTTTGCTTATTCTGCAAGGAACAATAACATCGATTTTTCAGTTTTGGAATTTGTGAAACGAATCAGAACCCGTCTTCACGCAGTCCTCCTCTGGCGATCTGTGTTTAGCCTATGAGGCTCATTTAAGACACGTAGCCTGTGCACATTACACCTTCCCATTCATCCCCACATCTCAGCCACCTCTGTAATGAGCAACAAATGCATACTGTAAAAAAAGACCATAGACACACATGCAAAAACTCACAAAGGACCAACAAGCTCATTTCTTGCATATGTCTCCTCCCCAAATCTCCTCCTGCCAGCTTCTCCCACCCACTGGTGTAATGAAGCCTACGAGGCCTCTTGTGGCCTCTGAGAGCACCAGGGCAATAACAACACCCACCTCACACCTCTGTCTTTTTCTGGCTGCAAACAGCACATTCTGTGAAAGGGGAGAAGGTGGTACAAGGGGAGGAGAACAGGCTGGGGCCACAAAGGTGGAGCCGGCAGGCTGGAAGGTGATTTTCTTGGCAGAAGGTTGCGTTTGGGAAAGGGGCCCGGATTCCCGACCGGGCTCCCCCCGGAACGTCTGTGTGGTCCAGGATCTGATTAGATCCAAACCTTCTGTCAGAGAAAGGCAATGTGCAAGGGGCACGGGGGCACAGACGCCCACTGAAGTGCTTAACTTTTCAGTACATACACTTTGAATCAGGTAGTGTGCACATGCAGTGGCACACTCCTCAAAGTTCAGATCTGCTCTTGCTCTCCTCAAAGTGAAATCTGATGTTTTTTGGATTCATAATGACAAAGAGCAGCAAGAGCCAAAATCTGTCAGAGAATACAGCTTTTTTTTCTTTGTTTTGTTTTTACTGCTAAGAGTCCTGAAACAAACTCTGTGTTTAATCTGTTCTGTAAATTTCCCTTGTTTTCTTTACATGAATGCACTGCATGCTCACAAAATACACAGGTACAAAAATGTGCCAAATGCATTAGATTAAGCAATGTTCAGCCACAGTTTCCCGCCAGCAGGTATTTCCCTGAATACTGTGACAATGTGGCAGATATTACTTCTTCAAGCCAAACAAGATGTTGTGGCAGAATTAAGCTTATGAAGACTTATAAAGTTTGCTTTGACAGATGGAGTCTTTAGAACAATACTTTGACCTGTACATTATTATGGTGTAGTTATACCATCATGAGTAAATCACTGATGTATTATGTGGAGAAAAGTGAGAGTTGGACAATCACTGCATGGCTCACTAATATAACATTTTCTGCCTATACTGTTGACTGCCAGAACAGCAATGCTGGTCAGAACTGGAGCAAAAATTACATCTACCTGAATACCTTTAGTGTTTGACATATATTTTCTTTTCCTCTAAGTGGTAAAAATTACAAACAGACTGGACAGAAAAGCAGTTTTGTTTTTAAGTCTCCAAGCTGCTACTCTCAGAAAACATTTCTCCCACCCACAAAACGTTTGCCTTATGAACCCTAATTCGAAACTGGAGGCTTTCCTGCCATTACTTTTGTCTTGGAAGGAAAAATATGTTGTGCATTGTTGTCCGGCTTTCACTGCTCAACTTCTGGTCTGTGTTCCTTTTATCTACCTTTTATAGTTTATGCCTTTTTATAAATTGTTGGTGTCATGGCCTTAAGAGCCTGAATACAGTTTAAAAAGGAGAAGTTGTAAAAATGACAAAATACGCCCTTCAGATGCCCAACGTGTTCCAAAAGAGCACAAAACATACATACAGCAGATGCATGTATGAGGTAGTGGGGCAGGGGAATGGTGATGGTTATTTGATTTTACTTGGTATGACATAAATGCAGTGACATATAGTAACATAACAGAGTTTCCAGTTTAAATTCCCCCCATCCCACCGCCACCTCCCCCCCCCCAAAAAAAAAAAAAATGGCTGTTATGCTTTTACTCAAGCCTTTACAAATAGTTTCACTAACTCCATTACTGTATTTGAATGTCAGGAATGTAAAATCCTGAGATACTGAGTATTTATTATGTTGGCTAACAAAAGTAAAAATGTTTGATGTTATACTTTTTTTTTTAAAGTTAAAGTGTAATTTGTGGGAGATTTTCAACCAGTAAGAAATAATAAGCACCTACCTATCACCAAACTCCATCCTTAGTTTATAAAACATGCAGAAAGTATTACCTCCCTCCTACGGTTGTTATCTGGTGTAAATTTACACCAAGGCAATCTGATTTGACCCCTTGTTGCTATTATGGAAACCATGGGAGCTAAAAAATTTTTCTGCTTCCTGGGAAAGATCCTTGAGTGGAAACAGACTTTGAGAAACAGAGCATATAGATGGGTTTTATTCTCCTTCAGCTACCTTTGAATATATTTGGGCACGTTTGTAAAGAGAAATGTTAAAGTATAAAAAAAGAGAAGATTTTGTCATGGGTTTGCGTTCAGGCAGGTTCCACGAATGCCTCAGGACCTGCGAGTCATTCTGTGCCATTTCTCAATTCATCATCTTAGTGGTTTCTTTCCCCCCGAATTTACAAGATCTGCTTCTTCACGTAAAACCAGAGTCCCGTCTTCTTCTTGCGAGAACTATGTGAGAAGCACACACTCACCTACACACGATCCAGGAAACACTTTCGCTCATTTTACTTTCCACTATTTATATAGCTTTCCCCATTTGCACTGAGGGCCTCAGAGGATGAAACGGGGTGAACGAAAAGGCAAGATATGACAGGAGCTCCTCACTGCCACCGTTTGCTTTGTGTCTCTGCCTTGCTGGCTTGGAATGTGCGTAATGATCAGTTAGGTCTATAAAAGACGTGTTGCAGCAATTTGGCAGGGCATCTGTGGCCAGAAAGGTATTTCAGCATACCTCCTTCAGTACTTTATATCCACAATATGTCATGAAAACGTGCAAACAGTCTAAGTTGTGATGACATAAACTAAATTTGTATTCTACCTATAAAGGACGTTCTGCCTAAAGCAATAAAACTGTGCATATCAACTCCAAGGAATCCTGAGTGATCTTCTTCTGCAGCAATAAAAATGGAAAGAAATGTCTCAGTAATGATGCACAAATCAATCGTTCCATTTCCCTTTGTTGGCAGTTGAGAAAGAAAAATCATCAAAAATGTGAATCTCTTGAAAGCAAGATTTTGGTTTGAGTGCAGCAAGAGACAGATATAGTTTAGTTGTGAGCTGCGGCTGGAAACCGTTCAGAGGAATGCTTTCCAGCTACAGGAGATGTTTTTGACAGAAGATTCTCTGAACAAAAATGTGTATGAGAAGCAGCAGTTTGCTTTTGGTGAAAGAAGAAAAGTCGAGGCTTTAAAGAAGACTATAACTGCCCATAAGAATTTGTTTCTGACCATATTTAAATCCAATAATAATTCCAGATGTAGTATCTTTAGTCCCGTATTTTGTTTAGTGCTTTGATGCATCAAAGGAGGATAAACTTTAAATTCCTTGATACTTTGCTGGATTTTTTTAAAGGTTTTCTACCTTTCTATCAAATTTCAATTTTAAGATAAAACATTTGTTTTAAAATGATACACAGATGAAATGAAAAATGCTAAATGTAGCTCATCCAAACCAACTTGCCTCTGAAGTAAACACACCTAATAACTGGCCACAGCAGATCCCATCGAGTGTCTTTCACATCACTATGGATGAACTTTGACCCACTATTCTCTGCAGAACTATTTTAATTCAGGTGGACCTTGCTGGGGTGTTTTCGATTATTGTCATAACTCAAGTGTGCATGAGCTTAAGGTCAGGAACTGATACCCCAATATAATTACCCCTCAGGATTTTCTGTAGAGAGCAGAGAAGGCTTCAATCAATTATAACAAACCGCCCAGATTCTCCAGAGCAGCAAACTACTGCCTCTGAACAGTCAGTACAACTGAATTTTGTGTCTCGTCATTTTACAGAATGTTCTCTAAAAAGTCTTTAGGAATTATCATTATATATTTTATGAATGCAAGACTAACCATCATTTTGATGTGCTATGACAGCACTTAGAAATATGTAGTGTTTCAAATTGTTGATTTTTATGTGTTTCTGATGTAAAGCAAGAACTGCCCTCTTGCAGAAATGTGCAATATTTGATTTATTGATAGAGATGAGGCTGTGTGAGCTTTTTATTCAATATTAATTTGGCAATGAAACTCTCCCACCAATGTCACTGGTGCCCAGTCTCTGTTATTGTTGAACCACTGGCATTGACCGAGGCCCACAATACTTTAAATGTTGTTCTGGGATCGTTTTGCCTACTTGATGTTTATTAACAGGTCAAATTAAAGTGATTTCTTGGGTCTGACCAATCAGCTTTGAGTGTGGATTCCGAAACTGAACAAAACAAAAAAAATCCTTAATCAAAGTTAATTCATGATTGAACGGGAGTTATACAGAAATACTGAATTTGTGATCAAATTCAGACTTTACCTTGAATAAATACATATTTTCGCCATAATATTTGCGATAATAATATTATTTAATAATAAAACCTTATATTTTGTTAGTTCATGTCTGAGCAGAAGCCAGTGCCTCATTTTTATACATAGTGAAGAACCAGGGAAATGACAGTCCGGTTTTACTGGATACAGAACAGCCGTTACAGTGCTCAGGTAGCAGCAGAGAGGCCCCTTCATAGAATCTGTATTCAAAACAAGCTCATATACAAATGTTTCTAACCATGTCACATACACACACTGCGGCACGCAAGAGCAGACAAAATATGCACTAGGTTCTGTCTCGTACAGGTGTACGAATACAAGGTGAGGATGCTGCAATGCCCTCTGGCTCACCGCTCCACAGGGCATCCTGCCCGCTCCTCTTCACCAACAGAATTTAAGCAAAAGCATGGGCTGGCTGACCCCTGCACACTCTTCTCGTACAGGCTCCTCTCACTCAAAGAGAAGGTGGAGCCAACAAAGAACGGGGGAGGAAGGGTCAGCGAGACATCAACAAAAACGAAAGAGAGACGGAGAGAAGCAGCATGGGTGACTTCACGCCGCGTGCTGTGTATTTGATTCACAGAACACGTATTGAGGTCAGCGCAGTCATACATACTCACGATAACTGAACAGAGACATTCTAACTGAACAGAGACAGTCTTCTGCAGCTGGTAACAGATATACACAGACACCCATGTTCAAAAGTTTTCCTGCTTTAGAAATTGATCATTGAACTCATTACTGTAGCAGAAGTATAATCCTATAATATTTTATGCTTCCAAATTAGACGTCATGTTCGTCAATAATTTTTGTTAACAGACTTAATTACTGAGCTGTCAAAGTATGATTTACTTTTTAAATTCCTCCAATTTACTGGAATTGATTTGATTTATTTATTGATATACATATTACATATGAAATACAGGTATCAGAAAATGACATATGGTTTTCAAAATTCTTCAGAAGTAAAAATGTAAACTAAACTTACCATCACTGAAGCAAACCTACTAGAGGCAACAAAATATTGGAGACTGGGCCGGATGTAAAACTACAGCCAAAGCTGCAATGGAGCAGTTGATATCAAAGCATCATTGATGCATTAGATAAACCTAGTCAAAGTCCAGACCTAAATTCAATGGAAAAATCTTTGGTTCAGTATTAAAACATGATTTTCACAGAAGCTAGGTATTTTTCTAAGAAAAATAAAAGAAAGCAAATTTACTCTTCAGATGTGCAAAGTTGGTAGAGACATATCCCAAAAGAATGCAGCTGTAATACGGCTTGACAAAGTATTTACTCAGGTGGGGTGAACACAAATGCATGAAAGTCTATCATAAAAAAAAAAAAATCCCAATGAAATGCATTGGGATTTTGTGGAATTATGTAGTTACAATGTGACAAAATGTTCCATATACACAGAAGGCTGCGAGTGAAAAGTGGAATTATATCAACATGTGGTAGGTTATATCATCATGTGGTAGGTAGTATTGTTTTAATCCTTCATTTATCTCACTGACTCAACCAAAAGCATTCAAAACAAACAAATCGCTGTGACTCGCACACCCTCACTTATCTGCTCCAGCTCGCTCAGTAGGCCACATACAGAGCCACAGCCAGCAATAGTGATGAACTCACAGCCTGCAGCTGCTCCCACTGCTCCTATTCGTTAAGTCGGATTTGGCCTGAGTCGACATGAAGACGTAAAAGAAAAAAAATAAAACAGCAGAAAAGTGGGCTTTGTTTCTCTGAAACGACTAAGTCATGTCTGTGAATGAAGTTAAAACAGGGGCTTTTTACTCCAAAGTGACATGAACAGTGCGTAACCTCAGCAAGCCCCATTATATCCAGGAGCAGAAAGAGGGAGAAAACAAAAGCAAAAGCATCATTGGTGGAGATATAATGTGGTAATGGGATGCTAAGTTACAGAGACACATCGAGGATTTCTGTGATTTAAGCTGAGCTAAGGATTGTGCTGGAAGGAAGATTCTGTGTCGCAATGACACAGAAGGCTGGAATCACAGAAAGGCGGTGGGGAAGTGTCTGCGGTGCTTCCTGACTCGGTGCCTAAGCAGACCAAAATGTAACCAGAGAACACTGATCTAGGCTGTATCTAATGTTGACAAGGGATCATTGTTGTGTTCACTGTGCCTGAGGCCATGAGCAACGCTTCGCAAATAAACCATGAAATTTCAGTTGAGCTTTGTAAACAATACAGGATCCCCGAAAATCCTCGAAAATGAGAGTTTTCAAATGTGTTTTTCTTTTTCTTCTACAGTATAGAAGAAATATCTGTTAGTTCTTTAATAAAAAAGAAATCTAGATTTATCTTAAAGTAAGATATATTGTGTATTTGTAGCCCTTAAATGGCACTTTTTTATTTTTTTACTATAAGTGGTGGAAAAATAACACTGCAGGTCAGCCTAAGCTCACCATCCCATGTTGAGAGATGGTGTTGACGGCATTGTTCTGTGGGGATGTTTTTCTTCAGCAGGGACAGGTCAGAGTTCATTGGAAAGTGGATCAGCACATTGCTTCGGTATATCAAAAATATCCCTTGCACCCTTTACTCCCACAGCACCACTCAAAAAACGCCTCTTGGGACACAATCTTAAACCTTCTCCAGACCCATATTCTGGTTATTTTAGTATGAAATGACCTAACTTATATCAGCTCTATTGTAGAATGTATTACAGAGTTGTTCCACCATATCTTATCACAACCTGCAGGCCACCCTTCACCAGCTGCCGGGAGCTCATCATGTGACCTATCATTACGCTAATGGATGGTCGATTAATGTTAACATGCCAGCAGGGATCATATCAGTCTGATCTAAAGGTCAGAAGGGAGCCATTATTAACATAATCAGCAGGCGGGCTGGTGGTCTTGCAGCATTTTCTTTATGATTCCTCTTCACTTTACCTTGTGGCGATCTGCATCAATAAAGCTCTAAGCGATTATTATTCTATCTCACTACAAACAGCATATCTCTGGGGTTTCTTGTTGATTCCCATCCCTCCTAAAGAAATCATGCAAAAAATGTTTCTGGAGGATCAATGTAATGCGTTGGTTTCACATCTAAAGATTTCAACATGCATGTGCCGATGCAGAGGCCTGTTAGTCATTACGCGTAATGCAAAAATAATCCAAGCCACAGGGGAGGTGTAAGATGGTTCACCCGACACTTTGAATTATGCAAATTATTGTTGCTGTTGTTTAATATTGTAAATTTGGCAACAACCTAATGTTAAAGCTGAAAAACAGAAAATGATCTGTGTTACTTGGTCATTCTTTTGTGTGGTCCATCCAAAATTTTACTTTGCAATATCAATAAAAATGTGAGATCTTTAGTCAAGTTTATTGTTCTGCCTTAAATCAGCCAATGCCTGAATAATAGAACAGTGATACATTGCAGGCATAATTTACTTTAACATGGATGCTTGGAGCAAGTAGTTTTCAATATCCCCGCTTTAAGAGGATCGGGGATTCCAACCTGGCAGTTTCTGCTGAATAAAATATCGCAGCTGGAGGGGTCCCACACTCGCTAAGTGCTGCACGCTCTC
This sequence comes from Girardinus metallicus, assembly GCA_903067095.1. NCBI lineage: Eukaryota > Metazoa > Chordata > Actinopteri > Cyprinodontiformes > Poeciliidae > Girardinus > Girardinus metallicus. Next base: position 29,171 of record CAEGAE010002214.1, read on the forward strand.
CACAGAGGTGGTGTAATAGTAACTTTTCTGTGAGAAACGGCATGCTTGAGGGAGGCGAGAAAAAACCCCCGGCATTTTACCACTTCGGACCTGCACGTCGAGCTGTAGGATTCGGTTTTAATTCTTAACAAGAGTTTCAACTTAATGTGCAGAGAATGTCACATTTATGCCATTAGAGGGTAAAATCGCTCAATTCTCTTTTTTTTCCTTATTATTCCATTTTGTGAAGCATAAAGTTTAATGGACACCTCTTTTTTAAAACCCTTTCAAACTGACCCATTAAAGAACATGAAAAGCCCTAAAGTAGTTTCATACTGAAGGACTGACGTGCAAAATCTCTCCCTGTGGTAGCGGTGTGTTCAGGGTGACGTCCTTCCCGCTTCACAATTACGCAGTACTCTGTGCTACCTCATAAGTCCCAACACAAATACATTGGAGTTTGTGGTTTTAATATGAAAAAGTTTAAGGGAATATTTTTGCTAGGCAGTGTAAAAGAATAAACAAAACACAGAAAACCAGAGCAAGCAGCAGCGGAACAATGATAAAAGTTTTCCATGGAATTTGCTCTGAAAAGCAAATATGTATCACAGAGTATTGTCTAAGAAAGTAAATCAATCAGCTCTCTGCTTTTCACCCAATTTTATTTGCTCAGAAACTACTTTCGATTCTTTGCTAGACTTGTTCCCGGGGAATAATTCAGGCTGTTTGGCTTTGCAGAGAATAAATATTAGTGAAATATCATGCCGAAACATAATCATCATTGGGGTGCCCGCAGCTAAACAAATTCTGTACTTGGGCCTCCTGAAAACATTCTTCTCCTGCACATCAACCTTTGTTTGCTCTCCCTACTTTCAGGCATTTTAATGTTTGCGCTCGCAGAGCACGGCTGTAAAGGCAAACATGTGTTCTTTGATTGTGTTGAAGTTTTAGCTGAAGGTTTAGATGCAAGACCCCCTTTTGGTTTGATGTTTACAATGAGGCTGAAAATGTTTGGATTATCCATGAGGCTGATAGTATGAAGGTTGTGGCCTCTCCGTGCCATCATCCATTAACAGAATTAACTACAGATCAGGACATGATAAACATTGTCTGTTTACTAGATTTTCACAATATATTTGTGTATATCTGATTTCAAGTGTACAAAATCAACAGATTCCAACTTGTCTTTATTTATTAAATAGATCAAACTACAACAAAGAACTGAGCATACCTTATGATGAAGCAGCCTGCAGAATCACAGGTAACTCCTAGCAGTCAGTTACTGTCTATCTTTATCAGACATTGTTGAGGAGGAATGTTGGACAAATCTAATATCTGATGTTGCCTCAGTTTATTGAAGTTTATTTGTTACAACAGGGCTCTCTTTAGGTCCCACTCCAGCATTTCATTCAGATTAAATCCACTGTGACACCTTTATCCTTTTCTTTTTCAGCTGTTGTGTTGTAGGTTAGCCAATGTGTTTGGGATCGTTCTTCCATTGATCACCTAGTATGGGTCGAGCTTCAGCTTTTACAGGTGGCCTACTTTTGCAGAATAGTGTGGTGTACAGAGGAGCTATGGTTGACATAGTGGCTAGACGGTGTCATCCAAGACTAATGATGCCATCTTCCAAGCCTAGTCATTGAACTCTAATTTCAAAACTCTGTCTAGGATTTGTCCCATTGAGCTTAATTTCTTAATATGAATCTTGGCTACTCAGCAAATAGAAGGCATAATTGTACACAATAATCTTGAGTTTCTGCCCTGTTTTTGAATTGGAGTCAGGGTTGTAGTTTAGCAATGGTTGCGAAGGAAGTCCAAATTGGCCACGCTTCCAAATACTGAGCAATTAAAGTCAGAGCAAGAGGAATTTTTAACACATTTTGTTGCTTGCAGAGATGCTGTGGTTGTACTTCTAACGGGGTTGTTTTTACAGAAAACACAATTTACGGTAAGCTTTATGGCGTAACTTCCTTCGCAATTGAGCTGGCATATAAAATATGTTACGGCCAAACGTTAACGACTAAAACGTTTATAACGTCAACAGAGTCTATGCCTCCAACAAGCAATCGTTTCTCAATAGCCAAGAGTCTAGACCATGTGTGCGAAGCAAAGAGTAGAACAAGGGGCAGGTTAATAATGCACTACTCTCTTCCCATTTTTCCATTGTGTTCATTAATTGCTCATCCTGAAAATAAACAGATAATTAGGTGGTTTACATAGCAGCTGCTACGTAAATCCCTAAAAGTAGCAAAGTTGTAATTAGTTTTTCCATTTACATTTTTTTTTCAGTTTCAGCTTAATTTTTATATAACAAACAACAACAGAGGAGGATATCTTCAGTAGTTTTGTATATTTGATGATGAATTTAATTACTTGGTAAAGCCAAATCAAATAAATATTAAACTTTAGAATGCATGACTATTTCTTGTCATCAGACGGCAGATAACAATCTGATCAGTTCAAACAGGGAACATTAAACACATGCGGATGGGGTCTGATTGCACCCTTGGCATGTTCAACCCAGTTGTCACTTTTTTGAGAAAAGATCTGTGCTGACTTTAGTTGAAGCCAATTTGTAACACAATAGCAATTAAATATTACAACAACACAGCTCCAAAAAAACATGACTGATGCGCAACCACGATGACTCATAATCACACTGCCTGAGGCTCTGCTGCAACTAACAAGAACTCAGGACAGACGGCCCAGTTAGCAAGCTGGATGTACTCGTCTGTCACAATCAAACACACACATGCAGAATAACGTCAGGTAGTGCAGGAGACAGAACGGCTACGCTGCCTCTCCTCTGCACTGTCATCTAAAGAGGCCAGACATGCATGGCCGATGTCAGATGGGAAACATTAAAACAACATGGGACCTTAGGGCCCCTGGCAAATAAGGCTTGGTGCCCGTAAATGTGCGTGTGTCCCCTCAGTGACCTCTGTATGCAGCGGCAAATCACATTGTGCAGTCTATATAATTATCTATTTTATTAGTAAAGGCCATTGGTTATCTTCATTAACGGCCATGCTGCCTGATTTGTTGAACAGTGTCTATGTTTAATCAATTACAAGTGGAATGAGTGTCATCAAAAGTTACTCAAACCTCAAGAGTATTGTAGCCTGTCATTAATGACCGTGTTGAACATTTAACGTGAAGCTGCGTGAAGCTCAGACGTAAAACGTTGGGACAACATCAGTGTGTTGATGGGTTAACATAAGTCTGTGTTTGTTTAAGTGATTTCTACAAACAGATTTGATCACTAAAACTCATACTAATGTGATTGTAGCTTCTGAGCAGCCAAGAATTCTTTAATCATATGAAGTAGTCGCCGCAGTTTAGAATGTAAATCAAAATTGCGCGAACAAACAAGGAATTAGTTTTTTGGTTTCTAGCGCTCACAATGTATGAACGCTAAACATAAAGGAAGCCAGGCAGTGACACAAATAAACTAATTTTGTTTCACAGAATAGCTAGAGACTACTCAGGCTGTAAGCTGCTCATTGTGCTATTTTATTAGTAAAGGCCATTGGTTATCTTGGGGGATAACCAATGGCCTGGGGGAAGAAACGGTCTCTGTGCAGGCTGCTTTTAACAAATTACACTCTGTAGTTCTGACCTGAAGGTAAAAGACTGAATAGTTGGTGTCCAGGATGTGTGGAGTCTGCAGAGATGCGTTCTAAACAACAGTTTTCTTTTTTGCTCATTTTTATCTCATTTTCAGACAAGATTATTTTTCTGGGGCATTTCCTTTGGTCATATAATAAAAGATAAATCCATACCTTGTATAAAGGCAGGTTCATAAACACTGGACTTTTGTCTCAACTTTAACAACATACATTTTATCAGAACGCGAGACGATTGAAACAGTAATTCTAGGCACGTAAAAGCTGTATTCCTAATGCAGTATGTACTTTAGAATAATATTAAAATAATATTTTTCAAAAGTATTTTGATTTCAGTTAATTATTCCATCTATATTGCACTTATTAGGCTTAACTTTTAATTTTACTCAAGAACTCAATATCTTTTTAAAAAATTGCAACTAAACTGGTAATCTGACATTACCAGAGAAGTCAATGTGCCAGTTTTAGGCCATGGATTAACAGTTTATAATCGTCCAAGTTAGAGTTTCTAACTTAGAAGACAACAAAATCTGCATCACAAAATTATGTTCTTTAATCTTGTAGTTATACAAAGGTTTTAGAGACAAAACATGTAATTTAAAGCTAAAGCACAAAACTGTGCAAATGAAAAACTAACCAAAAAGAAAAACAATCCGACATTTTCTTCTCTGAGCATCGGGTTTACAATAAGAGCTGTAATTATTATTTTGAAGTAAATAAGTTGCGTTTTGAAAGCACTGTGATTTATTCGAGACGATTTGGCTCCAACCCCTCATAATAGGTTTGCACACCTTTAACATTGATGAGTGATGGGCCCATAAATTTTAAAGCTGACACAAGCAATCCTCACATAGTGGTTCTTTGCATACAATTTTTTTAAACTCTGTCTTGCTCGCTAACAGAACAGCAGGGTTACTCAGCCCTGTCTACACCAAGCAAAGATAATATTTGTATAAGGTTGATACTTCTGGGAGTACAACAGAGCAATAGAATTCTGTGTGCACAATAAGGTCCAAAACAACTTAAGCATAACTGATGTTTTTTATTCCAGCATGTGTTGCCATGTCTACTTAACCGAACTGCTGGGCCCCGTGCTGTAGGTGTTGGTTTACAGTTCAATGTTTCTCTCCCTATTAAAGGAAACACTACCATTTATTTTCCTGGATATACCACATGCACATATTCAAACACAATGAAATGAGGTACAAAACATGACAAATAAGTGTGAGCAAGACACTGTAGGGTCATTAGGCCAAAGCCATCACATTTTCCTCCCCATAATTTGAATGGTACCATTCCAAAGCAGGAAATACCAGCGATTGAGCTTCTCCTGGGAGATCCAACATTCATGTCTGAAAATGAGGCAGAAGTTGGAAATCTGGTTTAATCAAATGCTATTCTTTCTAGGGTTTTTTTTTTTTTTTTTGCTACATTTAGATATCAGTTTTCCTCTTTACAAGACAAGATCAGTATCATGAAAACCACACAGTCATCACAGAAGATCAATTTAGGTACTAAGTGAATTGAAAGGAGGAGTTTTACACTACGCCTAAATTGTTGCTGCTTTGGGTTTAGTGGAAGCAAATGCAAGACACCCTGGATGTAGGTAATAAAAGGAATATTAAGCAAAAGCAATATGAAAACTACTGAATTCACATTAAATTTACTGAAACTTTTTATGACATTATTGACTTTCAAAAATGCTGGCTACAAGCTAAAAATCAATAAACTGATAATTAGCAGTCCCAGTCATTTCAAAGCAATGGCTCAAGAGCTTTAAACAGTTTCTTTTTCAACTACCTTTTGCAATTCTAAGATACTAAAATAAGCTTGTAATTCTAACTAAGGCTTGGAAACTGTGTGCTAACAGTTTAAAGAAACATGAAGAGATTTGTCATCTAAGTTATTGTTTCTACTGACTGCTCTATTAGAGTATACTATAAAAGAAAATCCCAAAACTTTTTTTTTTTTTCAATAGAGTTTTAAAATGCATATACTTCTAAACTGACTATAACATACAGCTGCATGGAAGTGCAATATAACGCCAATTCAACTTTAAATAGTAGGCAGAGAATTAGTGCAAGGGATTATAATGGGATTGTGAAGCACTTTAGTCTCACCAAAACCCCAAAAAGTCAGAAAAATAGTATTTATTGTTTTGTGATTTCTCTTGGGTACATGAGTGCACATGACCTAAATTGCCCTTCGCCCAGCTTGTCTACAAGTGCATATTGATTTACATAGACAACAGGGAGCTGTACTACTATACTGAGAGTGCTTCTCGTTAGTGTATAATCTTTATGAAAAAATGTGCCAGAAAGGATCTCCATACATGTGCGAAATTAATAAAGAAATTTTTCTACAGATTTCCAAAGCAGCTTTCAAAACAACCATCAAAGACAGAAAGAGATGAAATGTATTCACTTGCCTCATGGGAGAAAAATGTTTTATCTCATGAAACCCCAATCTAAAATAGCAGGGACCAAAGAAACAGCGTGAGAATTTTACTTTGGTTCATACAGCTCAGTTTAAAGCCAGAAAGACAGTAGTAAATCAAATGCCTGTTTGATATAAAGGTATTTGATCTGATCTGAGTGGCTGAGGCATTGTACTGTGGGGAATGTGAAAAAAGAAACTATGCAATTTAAAAAATATCATGAATTAGTAAGTGAAGGAAGGGAATCTTTTTATTTTATTTATTTATTTTTTTCTAAGGCTTGGCTCTATTTCAAGAATGTTTTGTAACATCTGTTTCTTTTCATTTTAATAAACTGGCTCTAATCGAACCGCTTCTACCAAAAAATGTCCCAAATAGATTTTCAAAGCGCAAAAAGTGTAATAACTACATAAAATAATACGTATACATACTAAGTCCAAAATTATGTGTAGCCCCGGCAGATTTAGTTGAAGTTACTTTTAATTGTTACCAATGACCTTGTACAAAGCAGGACTGCAATTCTTCTGCTTCAGCTGTACTGATCTGCATGTTTATAAGTTCAAACTTCCTCAGTCAAGGAAATTTAAAAAGCATCTGTGTGTTATACAGTTATCAAACTAAATAAACTACAGAGGCTATAAACAGCTCCCATCTGCAATCCTTTCGGTTCCCTTTTTGCCATCGACACGTGTTCCAGGCCACAACTTCCTCACTTAAATCTGCAAATCGATTGGATGAGAGCGGCACATACCCCCGACACGCCTACTGCAAAATTCTTACTGAGGTTTCTGGCACCAGTTCTTGGCCTCTCTGCAAAGTCAGCTGGAGGTTTGCATTTCTGCCGTGTGACTCGGCACACAAACAGACCCGTTTAAACATTAAGAAAGAGGAAGACTCATCAGCGCCTGAGTCAGCACATTAGCAAATATCAGAAGTGGGTTGTACCCTGCAGGACAGCTGCCAGGAGTGGCACGCTGCCTCGGTACACACAGAGTGTTTTTATTTCACTATTATGTCACGGATACACTCAATGAAACACGCTTGTGATATGAAGTTGATCAATTTATCTTTTGAAGGAACAACCTCCAAAACCAAACGCCAGTCTCTCAAGCTGCCAAAAAAACCCCAAATATTTCAATTTAAACTTCTAATCTCAGGAACCCAAATGTTTTGGAAAAGAAATTGGGCTTGTTCTACTTGTCCAGGCTCGAATCAAATATAGGAAATGCAAAAGTTTGGTTTTATAAAATCGCACATGGTTCCTAAAGGTGGGATAATTTAACTCGACCCTTATAGCTCAGGTGGAAATGCCAGAGCGACAAGAACTTTGGACGAAAACAAACCTCTTAAGATAGTCATAAGCAAACCTAAAACAGGCAAAACAATGAATAAATGTGTATTAAGTGTCGCACTTGGCTCTGAGAGGCATTGCTACAAATTGCTTTAAGACATACAATGACCAGAAGCACTGCTAATGGCTGTGTGTTTGTTTCATTTCAATTTTAGACTCACTCAGATGTCTAAGTCATAATGTGCCACGAAAAAAACACAGTCCAGCTTCCTTTCTGAGCGGCAGCCGTTTCAAGGGATTAGAACTCGTTGCCTTGAAGCTATTTAGAGCATGTAAGCAAAGCGCAGAGCAGAACGCTGGGTAACACAGTGGCAGGGCGATCATCGATTACAGTAATTAGCGGAGCGGAAATGGGCCTCTTTTTCTTTTTTTTTTTTTTCTTCTCGAAGCTGAGGAGGGGAAATGAAGGGAGAAAGGCTGGGAGGATTAGGAAAACAGATGTGGCAGGAAAACATAAAATGATAAGAACAATGCAGTCGTGGTGAATGTAACATCATAAAGAGATCATGCCAAGGGGTGGAAAAAACGTGTGCAAACCCGATTGTTATAGTCAGGGTGTAATAACATTCATACAATGATTTAAAGGGGCAGAATTATGTCAAATGTTACAATGTTATTCCCTAATCAAAAACATACCTGCAGTGTTGCCTGAATTCTTTCCTGCATGTTTAATCTCCCATGGCAACTATTCAGCTGCCCAAAACACCTGGGTGGACTAAGAGCCGCCTTCGAGACGCAGAGTCTTCTCAGAGCTGCAGTTTTCATGCTCCTCACAGAGCAGTCTTCCCCTGCCACTGCCTCACTCAGCTACTTCAGACTAGCCAGCAGCATTTAGCAAAGACCTGGCAGAACTGTGCATCTGCTAAGCTCATTACAGGAGGTACTTTTGTTAAAGGGTTAATAAAGGAGCCATGTTGAGATGACTTCCTGAAGGCGGAGTCTCAAAAAGATCAGCATTTTTAAAGATACAGAAGCCCAATTTCAAGGCACTAAATAACAAAGTCAAATTTATAAAATAAATTATAACAACTGAAGGTAATATTATTACTTAATCCTATAGGAATTCAAATAAGTTCAGGACAATCCTAAAGGAAAATCTGCTAAAGGCAGCAAAGAGCTTGAAACTGGGACTCGCCATCCAACAGAACTATGATCCTAAGCTTACAGCCAGAGCTACAAAGGAATAGTTTAGTTAAAAGCAGTCTGAGTTCAAGTCTAGACTTAATTAGCAATTTATGGCCAGACTTGAAAATTGATGTTCACAGATGTTCTTCATTCAATATGCCTGAGCTACAACTGGTTTGCAAGGAAGAACGTGCAAAGCTTGGAGAGACATAACCAAAAAAAGGCGTGTAGCTTTAGTTGCAGCTAAAAGGAATTCTACATGTAGTAACACAGGGGCTGGATACAATTTCATGGCACACTGTCTGGTACCCAAAGATTTAGTTGCTTGCTTTGTACAAAAGCATCCAAATTACATCTCCAAATTAAAGAGCATTCACCAGGGAAAACCATTTGAGACATACGCCAATCTTTTTAGGCTCCATCCTGGAGTCTAGATGACCATGTTAGCATGTTCAATGTAAACTCTCTGGCAGTCTAATTAAAAAAAGAATAAACAAGGTTAGCTTGTCATGAAGGGTTGCCAGGAAAAAGTATTCTCTTTTCTAAAGAAATTTGCTTAAAGTTACATCTGAATAAAGCATTTATAGAACAACGTCTTTTGGTCCAAAGTAAAGGAGAGTAGCTACATACGTTTAGGAGAAACTCACCACTGCATATCAGCACAAACACCTCATTCCAACTGTCAAACACCACAAAGGAGTGGTGATAATCTGAGCTTGTGTTCCACAACATGACCTGGACACGATACAGTCACTGACTCAAACATGAATACAAAAGTATTCTAGAGTCAAATGCGAGATAATATACCTGGCAGCTGAAGCTTGGTTCAAACTCAGTCATTAACTAAGTATAATCCCAAATTCTGTTGTTAATCTAAAACAGGATACAAGGAGTGTCTTCAAGGAGTGTAAATTGAACAAATTATTTAAATGATGGCGATCACGACAAATTTTCATTAACATTTTTCTAAATTTCTATTTTGAAGCCCACCAGAATGTTTGGGTCCAAACCTGACCACTATTTGACTCCTACAAATAAACCCTCTTTAAAACATTTCTTGAAATCAAATGCTATTTTTTTTCCTAAGAACTAAATTATAAATATCACATTTCACCCCAATGGTAAGTGAGCACTATCTGTTGGTGCCAGAACTCATCGGTGGGCTGCAATGATCAAGACTTATATAAAAAAATGAGTCTAAATGCAGCTTAACCATTTTATTTATTTTAGTTGCCAGACCTTGTTTAACTGCAACATGTAGCGTGCAGCCAAGGTTCTGTTCAGGCCAAGAATGTGACGGGAAGAAAAGGAGAAAATGAAACAAAGTCCTACAAATCAGTCCCTTGGGTAATGATTATGTATGCAGATTGAAATAGACTGGTAATCCAACATACTCAAACTGTGGGTGGGCTCTAATAAGATGCTGCATTTGTTACAGGACTTAAATGTTGTCTAGATTAACATTTTTGGACAAAAAAATAAAAATTGCTCCTACACTTTCTGGCAAACATTACGGAGATATGTGGAAAAACCTTGAAATGAAATCATCTATTAATGCAGCAGTATATAACAGTATTGTCTTTTCAACTCACCCTATGGGTTTAATGTAGGATTTTGTTTTGTCTGATACAGATAGCTGTATAAGATTACATCCTGTTAGCCATGTCTGAGTTAATTTGGCTGTACAATTTTGATAATTATCCTCCTGAAAGATTTTACAAAGAACCATTTTCAGTTTTCTGCCAAACTTGTCTTTCTGGCAATGTACTTAACAGTAAGCATTAGGTGCTTTTACACAGAAACATTAGTCTTCCATTAGATCCAGACAGCAGATTGGTTGCAATCAAGGTCACATTTGGTAGCATTGCCCTAGAAAATGCAGTTCCAGTAGAGTTCAGCTAACTTCATATTTACATTTGTGATGGTAGGGTAGAAAAGAATTTCACAGCCAGTCAGCATGCAGATAGTTCCAGTGGTCGCCGTCAAATGAATTAAATTTCAAAAATGCTCTATTTATTCCAAAGGGAACTTAAATGTTGCTGTCACTAAGAGTTGTTGCAGATGTTTGTGCTTGAAGGAACTCAGGAAATGCAACAACCGTTAAGATGCCTCTGACTGAAGACTGTTGCTTTATGACTGTCACATGTCTGTTAAAACATGCTAACAGATCAATATCTGGGCAGCAGAGAGGATATTTCACAATAACATGTCCTGAATGGCACCATCAGTTGTTGGCAAGCACTGCTAACCCACCTCATTTGCCTTTGCAGCAGATCTTTAAATCTCTGTCTGGCTGTAGGGTTAGAAAGTCATGCAGACACATTAGAGTCATTGATTGAAGAGAGGGTTTGAACTTTCTCCCTTTTTTTCTCTCATTTTCTTTTTCTCTGCTCTTTGGTTCTGTTCTGCATCCATAAAACCTATTTTTCAACTCTCCTGGGATTCTGGGTCAAAGCTCAGGTATTATTAGAGTTTTTGAGCTAATCAGCTTTTGCCTGTTGAAAGAAAAAACAAAAACACTTATTGCCATGGCTACACATCATAACAACGCAAGCGCACGTGACTGAACCCCATCACGACTGATCATCACAGACACTGATCAGCCTACACCTGATCAGTGTCAGGTGTAGGCATCCGCTGCTCTTAGACTGAACATTACATTGGCATTCAAAATGTGAGCTCCAATCACTTAGAATATAGAATAAACTTTGCATTACAAACAGTTTGCTGTGCCATTAAAATCACACGGATTTGCAGTGACTACATATACTTGACACTTATTACTTATGATTGACTACATATACTTGAGCAGTTGTTTTAGAAATGTTATTCATTTCTCTTGATGTAGATGTGTGCAAGTTTAAGTGAGCAATCGTTTTCTCGTAGCCATTTTCTGAAATTTGCTCACACCGTTTGCCTGTCTTTCCCATTTTGAAGAGCAGGTAGGGGGCTCTGTTTCACAAGATACCCCCGGGAGACAGGCAGTTGTGGACTACCAATTAAAAGCTCCTCAACACACTGCTGGAACTTTTTTCCTTTACCATTTTCACATGGTAGTAGACCAGATGGAGACCTGAAAAGCCCCACCAGGTTCCTAGCTGTTGGTTAAAGAAACCAGGCCCCATCTTAAATGACTGTCCCCCTGCATGACTCCAGTTTTACCTCCCACTCTGTCCCCGTCTGCAGGATAAAATGGACTTCATCTGCCTTGCAACTGCCTCCTTCAACATCCCTCTAATGACATTTATGACCTGATTGATGGGACAATGACCAGGCTGCTGCTTGTGTCCATGTGTGGCTGTTTGATCAGTAAAAGCCCACCCCGGCGCATGATGTTTTTCTCCCACTTCGAAGGCCGAGCCCTGACGAAATACAGTAAACGCACAGGAGAAAAAAAAACATCAACAGAAAACCCAAAAGGAGGAAAATCGAGAAGAGAAACAAGGAATTCTTTATGCTGTCTGCTAAGGCTGACATGTTTAAACACACAATGCTTATCCATAATGAGGCAGTTGCCGTTTAGGGATAAAATATAGTGTTTACAATCCGACAGACCGTATGTCGTGTGGGACTGCAAAGGAGCATATTCGAAGCAAAAATAATAACCGGAACACATTTAGAAAGAAGCAAAAACACACACATACAGATACACACAATACAAACAGTCTTAGCAAGCAACAACATAACCAAGTGGCAGCAGAGTAGTTCTGTTCGGTGAGCTGGATGAAACAGAGAAATGAGTCGCACGAATCATTGCATCCAATATCATTGAAATGAGATCGACTTTTAGAGAGGAAGAAAGGCTTGTTTATTCCACTTCATTACATAAAATGACTGTGATCAGAGTGAAATGTCTCCATTACTGGATAAATGTATCAACAAGGATTCCTGCAGACTCATCCAGTGGAGGGTCACACACAAATACACAACCATCAACCTAAATCTATGTCCTATTAGTGACTCACACAGGCCCATTTTTTTTTTCCTTCACCAATAAACTAAAGATAAATGATCAAACTCAACGAGGATCTAGCAAACAACTTCCCACAGCTTGGTAGGTATTCTTGTGTTTTTCCACAGAATTCTAACATTGTTGCTCTGTGACCTGTTTCTTAATTACCATAAACACATACACGCTAGAGTTTATTTTGAGGCAATCCCACACCCACTTCTGCTCCAATAAAAACCCACTGCATAATCAAACGTTTAGAATCTTGTGATTTAACTTGTGTGGTAAATTAGGTCCGGGGGTTCCTACACATTTTTTCCTGCCTTGATTCCAGACTTTTATCAGAAGATAGTTAGTAATTGTCAATTCTTGTTATAAACACAGAAGTTCGCTACAAATTTAAAGCGTATATTTCTGCTGAGGTCCAGCCTTAAATAAAAAACCATGGAGGAGAAAGGATGGATCACTCGTTTGATGGACTATAAAAGCTTTTCATCCACATTTAAATAAGAGCAGATGTCCTGATGTGGACGCCTCTTCAACTTTCACTTATTGAGGCCTGCTGAATTTATAAGTGAACCTTCCCTTATCCAGTGCGCAACCTGCCAGTGCTCTAGCACGACAGCTCATTAACGCTGAATGGGTCTGAAAACAGAAAGCAAAAAAACCTACACTTAAGAAAAGAAAAAACAAGACCTAAGAGCAGAGAAGGCTCAAACCCCAATAAATGCCACAGGCCAGATGAATGAGTGTGGATTTCAACCAGCACACCATGGGCCCTTACTTGTGTGTGACAGCTGAAAATAGCCTCGTTGAGCAGCACTGAAGTGTAGTGGTTAGCTGAAGACTTGGAGCTGTGCGCTTTTTCTGCTAATGTAGTCGATCTCCTGGTTGGCCGAAGGTTGACAGAGTAAGAGGAGAGAGACAAAAAAAAATACTGCTCACTTCAGTGACTGCAATGGAGCAGGCGGGCCACACAGAACATACTCTGTCCGTGTCCAGAGCCTCTCTGTTTGTCAGAAAACCATTCCCCCCCCCACCCCGGAGCCACAAGCAAATAGCCCCCAAGCGCTGGGAGCTATTGATCAACAAGCTGTGGACAGGCTGGAAGCAGACAGGTAGTTAGCTCTGTTGATGATAATACTCTGACGAGCAAAACCACTTTCAGGATGATTGAACCGGAGTCCCTCAGTGTGTGGGATCCCTCATCGACTGCTATGGCTAAAGAGGCAGTTCAAACACAGCAGGAAGAGTGAAGGAATGCGGATGGCCTGAAGCCAATATGCCCGGCTTTGTTTTCTTCATGTTCCCAGTGTAGGTCATTTGAAGAAGTAAAAATAAGTAAAGAAACATTTTCTAAAGCCAAGGTTGTGCAATTAATCTGCAATTAACACTGATAGGCACTTTTTGAAATAATTTATATGGAGTCCTAAGCTTATTCGATTCAGCCTTTTGGACGAGATTCAAGACAATCTTCAGGAAACATGAGGAAAAAGTCCAGATCGTTTCTACTTAAACACTTACGACTGTCATGTCCTATATAATATTTAATTAAATCCTTCTTAGAATGGAAAACCAAGTATTTATCTTTATTAACAATGTTTTTTTTTTGTTTTAATTTAATTTCAAAGAGCCAGAACATCCAGTGACTTTTACGCAAAAGCAGGACACAACATAGCAAGCACTTTCAAAGAAAGAGTCACACGTGCTACTAACGATAGGTTAGAAAACATCTAGATCAAGAAAAATAATTGATACAATATAAATAAGGCAAACGAAACATTTTTTTTTTCTCATGTCTCTGCTGAACAAAAGAATCGTGATCACCATATTTCAACATAAGGACGGCGTGTTCAAGGTTACTTGTAGCTTCAGTTTGATATAAGATGAGCGTTTCAAATGATTTCTTCATGCATTTCCTCTACAATTATTTATATATAAATGTAAATCAGAGGGGACAAGTCACATCCTCAGGGTCAACTTGTCGACGACAGCAGTCACAGAGAGAAGATACCATTCTCCTTGACTGCCTGTGTGTATTTCACTAATCAAATGCTAAGATTGAACATATGCCAAAGTGGTTTGGTAGAATGTGCAGCTGGATCCTGTTCAGAAATAAAAATAAAATTAATTGCATGAAGTAACAGTGGAGTCATCAACTCTCCTCCTTCACTTGGCATGAAAACAGCATCTCTGACCAATAGTGGTCAGGACCTTTTTGAGTTTTCTTATAAAGGACAGTTGCACAAGTGCATATACTGTATAATAACAAATAACCACATATTTCCACTCCATTTTAAAATGTATGAAACAGTGGCACATATAAAGAGAACAATCTCCACTCAAAGGAAAATCAGTAAGAAAAGTGAAATAAAAAGAAAAGCTGATTATTTCTTTGTCTTATACTCAACCTGCCATAACTATAGAGGCCTTCATAATTCTGAGCAGATTCTGCATAGTCATCTGAAAAAAAAATAAAAAACATGGACAGGATTGCTCGCTGCAGTAACATTTGCTGTACTTTCATCACTTGAGCGCTACTCTGCAGTGACATTACTCCGCCTAAAAGTAAACTAGTGGTTGCAGTGCAAAAACAAACAAAACCCTTCGAGTCACCTGATAAAATACTGGCAACTCACATTGAGAGAAGGCTACGCTTTTTACATTTTGTGAAAAAAAAAAAAAAAAGAGTCTCTGTGAGAAGGTTGGGGGCAAATAGGAGTTTACCTGTCAAGCTTTTCCCAAAACAGATCCCACTGAGGCCACTAATGCGGTAATTGAAGCCAAATCCAGCCTATGTGCATGTGTGTGGTTGAACATGAGCCGTCATTACTGACTGTCCAGGATTAAAACAACAGAGCAGGTGCACCAAAGGGAAAAGGGTTCCAGAAATACACATTTTCTAGTTTAATCCAGAGGTGATAAATTGATGTTTAAGGGGAAATTGTTATTGCTTTTGTAGAAAAATTTGCAACTGCCGAATGCCTTTCACAAAGCTGGGTCTGATGTAACAATCAACTAGTGTGATCTGGCTAACTACTGGTGGGAATAAAGAGGATAACAAGGCATTTTTGTGTGTTTTAATCACTTATGAGTAAAATGAGTAAAAAAAACCACACAAAAAACAACCAAAAACAACTTCTAAATAACTATTAATAGCACCAATACAGCCTGAATGAAACTCACTGGCTGTGTAAAATTTTTTACACAGCCAGCAACATTTTTGAATAAAAACTCCAAAATGTGTTAAATTTGTTTAACTATTTGGATCTGTGGATTATAATCGCTGTAATTAACATTATCATTCATGTCAAGGCAGTCTTGGTGCATAGCACAATATATCTTTGCAGGTGGCACTTCTTCATATTAAAAGCAGTGTATAATTATGAAGTAAAGGACAATGCTTTTTCTTCTACACTTTCTCCAAAAAAAAAAAAAACACTGAAATATAAATATTTTCAAATCAGTGATTGGAAATCTTTTAAATTCAAATCAAGGTGGGGACTGAGTGTGAATATTAGTTTTCAAGTCCTGCCAAAGATCCTGAACTGGACTTATGTCTGGACTCTGGCTATGCTGTTCTAACATATCAGTAACCTTTGATCTAAACCAGTTCACTGTAGCTCTGGCTGTACGTTTACGGTTGCTGTTCTGCCCAGTATCTTCTTTCACATGTTTCCTTTGTCACTCTTGGTAGATAGCAAGCAGAACTTTTCATGACTTTCTGTCAGCAACTGTAAGACCACAGAAATGCACGCTGCAGTTTTCAGACTAGTTTAAAATCTTTTGAAACAGCGTGTGTTTACTTCCACTTCACATTAATGCACGACTTTTTACTTTCAGGTTTGAAGTTGTAATGTGAGAAAATGTAAATAGGTTCAAGGAGATTGAAGACTTAATAAATACAGTGAAGTTTGGCTGAACTCACAGCTTCTGTAAACGTCCTCTGGTTATGACTGCTTATTAAACAGTTATAAATTAGATCTGGCTTGTAGCAACGAGAAATTCTTCTCTAAATCTGATAACAGCTTCACATGTCCTTACTCGCTTCCCGAAAGTTGCTGAAGACAGGTGGAAAGTGTAAGAGAGAGGCAGATGTGCTTAAATAAAAATATACCATACATTTAGCTAAAACTGAACAGAGCACTGGAGGGTTGTGGCCAGAAGCATAACAAAGCCAGATGTTACTGCTTCTTTAGGTTTAAAAATAAATGATTTTCAATAAGAGGCGCTTTGTTCCAACAGCGATCGCTTACGGGCACATCATACATCATATTATTTTTCCAATTTCTCTCTTGCTTTTGACATAATCAACCTGCGTGCAGCGCGCACCACAAAATACCTGCGTGGTCTGTGTGAGCATGCACGGCTGCAGCTACATCAGAAGGGGGGCTTGTAGCATGAGGTGAGATTTATGAGGTGTTGCGCAGGCTTGCTTTTAGCCCAGTGATGTGAGACTGATCCCACCTCCTTGCCTGACATCCCTACTGACAGACACACAGGCACTTACAGACACACAAACACTCAGCTGCACGATACGTGCGCAGCACCCAAGCGTTTGTAAGCACACATCGACCCCTAACACAAATGTGCAGACCACATGTCGGCAGTGTTCAAACTTCCTGGGGCGAAAACATGCCTTTTAAAATGTCCCGTTAACCTTGTTCCATCACAAAAAGAACAATTTTCCTACTAAATCTCACCTCCCTCAGAGGGTTTCTGGCTAATGTGCATAGAGATATTGTACAGAGGGGGCAGCTATGATGGAAAGGACCCATCTGAGGGTCCTTTAAAAGGTCACTGCTTCAATGAGAGATGAGAAAACATTTTACAGCTTTTACAAACATCAGTCTGAGCAAGACTTGTTTATTTTTTATCTGTCCTTCACTAAAGAAGATTATGTTCATTACAAGAAATGTTAAGTTGGAATATATCTTGCAGTTCATGGCTTTTAAGGGTAAGAAAATGAACCGTCAGCCGTGTTATGAAACAGGAGCGTGTTGGTTGAAACGTGAACAGAACCAGGTGTTCTGCCAGACAGTGATACAAAATACAATAGCTGACCGGTTTTGAGCTTAGTAAAGCAGGCATTTAAAAAAACAAAAAAAAAACTACCAATTTAAATCAACTACCAATTGTGCAAGACAAAGTAGTCAAATATACAGCCATAGTTTTGCCAGAAGCTAGCTAAGGGATATTTAATCACATACAGGTAGGGAGCAATAGTAGGTAGGGGGTGTATTTGAACCAGTGACTTTTTTTTTTTAAGAAAATATGAACGTTTTCAGAAGTTCTTGTTTTAATTATGACTCTTACATCCTTTTCTGGTAAATCAAACAGAAAGCAGACCTTTAAAAAGTGAGAATTATACACCCACTTCCTAAGAGGTAACCGTATTCTTCTAATCAGAGCTAAAGCAAGAGTATACCGCTATACGAGTGTGCTTCCTATATAAAGAGATAATTGTCATTCAGAGTGATAATGAATAGCTATATGAACACCAGGGCACTTTGCCGAGGCTGCGCTGTGTGTGCATACATGATTAACATATGTTTATTGCTGCAAACACATCTGTAGACAGGAAGAACAGAACCTACCAATCATACTGTAAGTGTGTGCGGTTAGTGATTCCCACGCCCCTCCGACGTGTTGTCCACCTCGTTTCTGTCCTGGAAGAGATAAAACAAGGACAACTTTGGATTGCGCAAAAGCATAAACAGAGTAAAAAGCAATACAAAGGCCAGTAATAGTACCCTGAAATCCCCTCTGCTCTAATCCTTCAACAATTTTCTTTCATTTGTTTATTTATTTTTTTGCTTTTCTTCTTTTCTCTCCATATGCTCACCTTGTGCTGATCTGCTTCAAAAAGTTTCTCTCATCAATTGTTTTCAATCATAATTTATTCCTTCCCTTCTCTTTCTACCCATCTTTCTCTTCACTTGCGTCTTTCTCATCTTGGACTCAGGAATCTCTGACTTTTCACACCGCAGACAGATTCATCTGAGGAAGTCACGTTTTTAGCCGATGGAGAAATATCTTTCTACAGCCAATGTAACTGGCTAAAAGTCAATCAAAAATAAAATAGTAGATTGTCACAGTGTTCAGGTTGTTAGTGCTTACTTAGACCTTTTAAGTCTTTGCTGATCAATGCTGTGGGAAATAGTTCAAATTCTATATTCTATCCTATCATTTCTTGTCAATGTTGTGGAAATCTAACTTCCATTCGATATTTATATGGTTATCCTAGACCAAATAATGGATACTGTAGCACTTCTTGCATGCATTCCGATGAGATACAACTTTGTATTGACGTCCCTATGTGAGACATGTCATACGACTTGCAGCTTTCCAACTTTGCTTTTAAAAGTGTCATTTAAGTGTGAAGGATGACACTCGTTTTAGTATCCAAAACATGACTATTATGTATTTCCAAACAGCTGAATTTGTCTCTTGTTTTTCTTTTAAACAAATGTGAATTTTTTTAGCCTTCTTTCAGAAAGATGACCACTGCATAGCAACAAGAAAGGATGTGTCAGCGCAGGTTTACTCCGCACCTTAAATGACAAAGCAAGGCAAGGCAATTTTATTTATACAAAACATTCTTAGCAGCAGGGTAACTTTAAGTGCTTTACATCAGTGGTCCCCAACCTTTTTACCACCACGGACCGGTAAAGTTTTGGCAATTTTACTGCGCTGACAGCAAACAAAACTCTTGGTATTGATGATACATTTTTAGATTATACAAACTGAGGAGAGAGAGAGGATGCAATTGACAGAAAGCAAATACATCAGCACACCACATAGAGAGCCCCGCCCATAAAAGATAATCAGTAAGATGTTAATCAAATAAATATTTCACCTTTGCTTTAACCATTTATTCTGCGGTGTAAAGTTCCAACTAAACCAATGGTCTCTACGAAGCAGTTTGAAGGCATCATTACCTCATTAGCGAGCTGGTCACCGCACATCATGCAGAGCGGGCTTGGAAAGTGGGAGTCACCTACCAGTCCGGGATAAATCCATTCTCCTGTCTCTGGGCCTTTTCCCCTTCGCAAAGAAACTTTCCAAAGACAACTGATCTGTTTCTTATTCATTTTGCTGCTTGTGGGCTCAATGTTGGCGCACAAGACGTAACTGAGAGAATCCGGTTAAAGGATTTTCAAAATAAAAGATCCTTTAGACTCAGATAATACATTAAACGGAGATATTTAATTATTTATTGTGCGGCCCGGTACCAATTGGTCCACGGACCGGCATTGGTCCACGGCCCGGGGGTTGGGGACGACTGCTTTACATGATTAAAATAAAAATGAAATAACATTAAGGCAATGTTTCCCAACCCTGTTCCTCAAGGCACATTGCCCTGCATGTTTTAGATGTTTCCTTGCTTTAACACACCCAATACAGATGGCTGCAGTTCAGGAAAAGCCTGTTAATCGGCCATCAATTGAAATGACGTGTGCTGAAACAGGGAAATGCCTGAAATATTCAGGGCAGAGTGCCTGGAGGACCAGGACTGAAAAGCACTCCAGTAAACGGAAGTGATGACAGGTTGAGAAACAGACCACAATTTATGATGTTCCAATTGTTATTAGTCAAAGGCAGCTCTAAGCAAATGGATATTAGCCGTTATGTACAGGAACTGAGAGTTTCAGCATTTTTGAAGCTTTCTGGAAGTTTCTTCCAGATAAGACGAGCATAAAATTTGGTTCTGATTCTGGGAATGGAAAGTAGACTTGATCGTCTAATTGACATTTTTAGACAACCACGTCAAGGAAATATTTTAGTATTCATTAGACACGATAATTTTAGTATTTTTAACGCCTGTTTTCACATACCAACACTGATTAAAGCTGTTGGCAGCACCAGCTCAATCCACCCCATTCACCATTTTCTGCCCACGTATTGTAATTCTGAACCTTTCCACTTTTATTTCTGACTCTGAAACACTGCAGTTCATACCTGCAGACTTCAGAATTGTGTAATGCTTTTTTCTCTCTCTCTCTCTTGGTAACTAATACTACAAACAACAGATAAAATCATACTTACATCAAGGGTAAAAAATATATATATGTATATTTGGCAGAGGTAAAACCAGCCCAGTTTTACAGCCCTCAACAGGCTGAATTCCAAATGTGGGGAAATTAACTGGTCCCTGTAGGGAACCAGAGCATGTGTTTATTCTGCACCACAGTAAACATCAAGCAAAACTGTCAGAAACAGAGAGAAAGGAAGTCACTGTGCGTCACGGTTAGCTGTGTGTTTAGGTTAAAAATGCAATTAAAACAAAATGCAAAAATCAGCAGGGGAGCAAAAATACACAACATGCCTCTAGTTGGAGCTATCAAGTAAAGCACAAACATTTTAGATTCAATATCCTGTAAACCAAATAATCAGCACAGCTGATGTGTTTTGTCATGGGTTCAACAACAAGGTCATTTGTCACACACAGCAGCTGTTTTGTATACAATAGTGAAAAACGAGAACAAGAGTGAGAGGGGAAACACGAAAAATTAATCGTCGCAAAATATGAGACAGAACTGTGAGAGTGAGAAAGAGGAAGGAAAGTATAACGCCTGAATCTGAAAGTGCTTCACAAAGGTAGAGGAAGAAGGAAGCTGTTCATGTCTTTATGGTCCATTCAGACAGGAAATGCTTGAAGGAAGGGATGGGTTTCTCCCTGTGTGTGTCTGGGTACATGCAGAACTGAGTGTGTATGCAGTTTAGTTCAAGTCAGCAGAAATTACATTAAAAAACACATCACAATCTTCCAGCTTAATCAAAGATAGTGGTTTGCATAGGATGGAACCAGTCTTGAACTTTTCCACACTTTATCATGTTACAGCCACAAACGTCAGTGTATTTTATTAGGATTTTGAGTGATAGAGTAACACAAAGTAGAGAATAATTATGGATGCATTTCTATTTAGACCTTTTTATCTGACACCCCTAAATCCAGTCAGTCGCCTTCAGAAGTTGACTGGTTCACGATTCTACTAGTGTAGCATTTAATTTTGTTCTAAATTTAGCTGTTCTGTGAAGGCTAAATGCATTTGATAGGCAACATTAGAAATCTAACAGTAATATGAAGGTTAAGGAACACTGTGGAGTCAGGAATGAAGCTGCGGAGAAGTTTAAAGCATGACCGGGAATCTAAACAGGATCATATGCCAAACATGTAAAAATTCAACTTCTTGGCCAACATGCAAAATATTAAGTGTCCAGAAAAACTAACATTGCATACAACCAAAAACAGACTACTTATACAGCATCATGACAACAAAAATATGCTTTTTTTTGTTCAAATTTATCAAATGTGAAGAAAAAAAAAAAAAGAATCATTATTGGCTTGTGTTTGCCTGGTCCCAATGGTTTTATCAGAGATTTTATTATCTGATTCACAGACCACTGAAGAGGCAATACAGATTTATTCTCAAACAAACACCTATTACAATCACATCTACCAGAAAGTGGGGTTTTTTTTGGCCTGCGTAGACTACATATAAGTCTGAACATACAATCCCCCACACTGAAGCATGATGGTGGCAGTTGTATGACACCCTATTGAAATTGTCCTTTTTTTCTTTAATTTTAAAAATATCTCCTTTTTCCTTCCACTTCACAACTGGGCACTACTTTGCACGGGTGAGTCACAAAATCCCAATAAAATACACTGATATTTATGGTTGTAATGATGTAAAAGCATAGGTGCCTTAGCAAAGAGGGATCAATCAGTGGCCCAGGGTTAGCAATAAACCATTGCTGTACAGTAATTCAGAAAAGTGAAAAAAACAAAATAATAATCCATAACCTCCCACACTAAATGCATTCTCTGAGATTTGTATTAGAAGAAAACAGCCAAGAGCTAAGGGATAAAGAATTAATGTTTCTGAGGAAATGCTGGATGGATGGATAATTCAATAGATGGAAGTGGGAGACTGAGCCAGAGCCACTAAACACAGCTAATTTGTCTAATTGATCAGGTTGAGGGTCACTGGATCAGTTTACTCAAAGGATTCCTGACTCTGCAAGCATA
The DNA here is from genome assembly GCA_903067095.1 of Girardinus metallicus. Classification (NCBI taxonomy): domain Eukaryota; kingdom Metazoa; phylum Chordata; class Actinopteri; order Cyprinodontiformes; family Poeciliidae; genus Girardinus; species Girardinus metallicus. Next base: position 51,677 of record CAEGAE010002214.1, read on the forward strand.
GTAGGTAGGTGGATGAACGGTGACACAGTGGACAGGGATTTCTACAAGCTCGAGAGAGCCAGCAGTTAGACAAGAAAAGTGCATTAAAGAATATGGGTCAGATGTGCCACAGAGGGAGCAGATCAACGCCATAAAATCAACAGTACAGGACTGAACTATCACAATCCTGTGCTGGAAGTGCGTGACAGCAGTCAAATCCCACCTGTCTTCCCACAGTGTAAGGTGGCCAAAGATGATGGAGTGGAAAACAAAAGAAAAAATAGAAAAGCGAGGGCCAAGTTGCTCCTTTAAGTCAAGTGCTTGGGTGTCTTCACATTGGGCGAGTTTCAAAGAGAAGCCTCTGCCAGCGCAGCCTTTTCACCAGCATCCTGACCTGAATGGCTTCTTTTGTCTTCTGGAATTCCACTGGCAAAGTCTCTAATTAGTCGGAGAGCTCTTCCCATGTGTGGGCACGAGAAAAGAAAGAGCAAAGAAAGGGCACAAGGAGGGAGGCGGCTTGGTGTGAAGTAAACTGTGCAAACAATAAAGAAGCTGTCAGTATGATGCTCCCCTGCACAAGCTAAAGCTTATTATTTACTGATCTGAAAGGAGGAGAAGAGAAAAGACTGAGAGGGAGAATGAGGACTGAATCGTTGATTCCCTGAGCTGCAGTGGTGTAAATCTGACAGGTGGTTAACCAATGCTGGGTTGTCAAAAGCCCAATATGAATACCCAAGATGGTGTTCACTTTGACCTGACAGGGTGTGGCTAACCAACAAACGGTTTCCTATATCTTAGCCTGTCAGCAGATAAAGAATAACATGATATAACGTGATATATGCCCTTTAGACTTACTCTAAAGGGCACTTTACTGATTTCCTCATATAAAGTGTCTCTAAGTTGCAGATGAAGGTAATTAAAAAATGTTTTTGATTAGAAATATTTAACCTATGAAAAACTAACTTAGAGGCTTGTGGCATTCTGCATTGACCATAGATGTTACAGAGTTACAAACAGATATGTTTCAGTAAATTGTGAATCGTGCAAGGTTTGGTCGCTAAAGTCATGAAAAACAGACTTAGTCCATCTTAGTTCATTTTGCTCTTTATAGAAAAAAATTTTAACAAAGAATTAACATTAATTAATTAACATTAAAAGGGACAACAAAATGTCCAAACATATTGAACCAAACAGAGTATATATAGTCTATAAATGGTTTTGTATAGTAGTAGAGCTGCACAATGTATGAAATCATTGACCGAACCTCAATGTTTGCAACACTGAAGCTGCAAAAAAGTGTGTGGAAAAAACATAAATGGTAACCAATATGTTAATAATTTAGATAGCCAGCAGAATGTTCTTTCACTTCCACTCATGCTGACTGGTGATAAAGAACTAACCGACTGAAATCCAAAACCATGTGGAAGAGGAGGAAAAAGTAGGCTTTGTACAACCAAGCACTGAAATATTGCCTGTAAAACTTTAAAATGCCTGCAGCAAAGGGAGACCAGTTACATCATAATGCCAAAAGTATCACTTGTCTGTTTTTATAGCATGAATGTGAGCAACATTCCACTCTTAATCCATAGCATTTAATAGGATGACTCAGTCTTTACACCTTTGACAGCTTTATATATCCTGGGAAAGATTGTGGATTGTGTTTTTGGGACTATTCTTCCTGAGGTGCATTTGTGAGATCAAACACTGATTTTGGGTGATATTCTACCTATTCTAATTCATCCTACAGACCTTAAAAAACACCATAACCTGAAAATGTAATTGTTGTCTTCACTATGAAATAAAACAATGATTCTCCAAAAACAGAGCAAAATTAAAAGAGTACTCTCTCTCAGTACGTCACTAAAAACCGACAAATACAGAAGAGTTCTCCAGATTACGGGACAAAGGCATCTCTAGATAAAACTCAACTAAAAATAATAAACACATTTCCCTTATTATTAACAAGACAGATCACCAACTCCTGTTTTGCATACCTGAAAATGGTAAAGTGCACCATATCACATTTTTTTCTCTAAGATTATTTCAAAATAAATAACTTCAGATTAAAGAGAAAAAACAAATCAGTGATAGATAAATCATTTATTCCTGTAAACACAAAATCAGTATCAAGTGGGCATTTCAAACAGTCTTTCAGTGCTTAAATTAGCAATTAGAAGGCCGGCATTATAAAAACAAAAGCAATTCACAAAATTAGTAGATAGTATGCAAATTCCATAATAGATAAAACTTTAAATGGGAACAAAGTCACTTTTTTGTAACGCATTTAGCTTCCTGTTGGCATCTTCTGACATTTAACTCTCTGTTGTGGCAACCTGAGTGAATATCGATATCAGTCCAAATTTTCATATCAGTGTTTCCCTAGTCATAAGCATACTTGGTGACAATTTGAGCTCTCTCGGGAGGAACAACGTGTTGACAATTACATATGCGAGGAGAAAAAGTCAAACTTCCTGTTAAAACAACCACAAATGCCACAAGTAAATAATATGGAGATGAGAGGTTATGCACATTTAGCACTATGCAGCAAGGTTTGCATAATCTGGGTTTCAAGTTCTTTGCAGGGCTTTCATTTGACTCAAACGCTTAATGCCAGAAAGTAGTTTCCTAACAGGGATGTTTAATTATCCAATAGCTCTAAATTGTCTATACCAGCCTGAAATCACAGCAGAAATTTGAGACTGAGGCGCTGTGATAAAAGACTGAATCTTGTGCTCACCGTGACTGATTGTTTGATGTTAATCTCCCCACACCTGCCCTCCGAGTCCCAACATCACCACATGCTTACACTTTCAAACTGAGCACCATAAAAGCTGCCCTGTAAGTACAGTTTATGGTGTTTTTTAAGGTCTGGCTGTAAGCTCTAATTTAGGGAAATTATGGGATGTTATTTCAGAGGCTCTTAAGCAACTTAAAGACTTTTTTCCTTCCCCCTTTTTCCTTTTTTTTCCCCCCACACTGAAAAACCTCCTTGATTTATAAAATCTCATGGTGTAGCTGATTCACCAGAGAAATACTTATAGAAGCTCAAATGCTCTGTACTCCTAGAGACGTTACTTTGATGCCAGTGAGTTGTTTTGAAGGCTTTGTGCTTCTTCCACTTTCTCCAAGTGTCTGCAGAGAGGACGAGTAAAAGCACCACTTGTGAGTGCTTAGGAAAGCCTAAAACAGAAGCAGAAAGATTCCTGCCTCTTCACAGGACACTCAACTGAAAACATCTTGAGGGTAAATTCTGACAGTGGGCCCCAAGTTCACCACTACAGCCCGTCTCTAGTGGCAAATGCAAAGCTTTGAACTGCGGCCTGGGATGGCCGAGGGGAATTCGGCTGCCTGTCAGAGCTATGAATGATGGCGGATGGGAAATATCAGATGCTGCTTCGCTGTCCTGCCTTTGGTGGGGAGAAGAACCCCTCACATGGCAGACAGTCATGCAAAACTAATCACTGCAAGTAATAAAGAGCTCCAGCTCTAGCAGTGCAAAGTGTTAACATAAAAATATAAAATTGGCAAACAGTGTAAGAAAAACTGCCTTGCATAAATACTCCTCTGTGGAGAAAAGCCAAGGATCATCAACACAAAAACAAAACAACAACTTGGGCACAGACAATCGTGGAAACTCTTGTGACTTTACACTTGTCCTCCGGTCAGTGATACCCTTTGAATAGAGGGTAAACTGCAAAAGGTTGTCGCTACATAACTTGGAAAGTGGACTGAAAGGGAGAAGTGTGGACAAAAATGTGCAAAAGAGCAGGATTGTTCGTGGAGGTGCAGGGAGGTGGACTCCAGCTGCAGTCAGAGCTTCCATAATCACAACACACAGACATGTACAGGACATGGTCTGTCCCTTTCCTAACGCCAAGTCATTCCTGAACCAGAGACTTTGTCAGTTGCATCTTAACTGTGCTACGAAGAGAAAGTACTAAACTGGTTGAAGGTCAGTAGTAGTTTGGGGAGTTATGCGTTATGGTGTTCACTGTGTTCTCCTACGATGCAGATTTCATTTTACTCAGCACTGCTGCCAAATACAAATAGCTGTTTAAATTAAAATGCTGTGACTGCAAACCTGACAAACCTAAAACCCACAAAGAATCTATAGAAGATCGTAAAGAGAAAGGAAGGGTAAAAGAGACACCAAAGTCGGCAGTCTAGATAGACTGAAGGCCTCTGTCTACGCTTCCTTTGCACCTGATTATCTCCGAGCGACACCACACTGATGCTGTAATTTGTGCAAAGAGGAGCAAGTAAAAGGTCAAGGCCATTGGTCATGCCCTGACTAACCCTCTGTGTCCACAATGAGAAGCACATTCATTTCACCACTTACTGTAAAGATCTTGTTTCATTTTGGCAGAAGACCTATTCTCAGCAAACAAACACACAAAGAGCACAGAGACAAAACAGCATCAAGCTTGTACTCATTAAATATCAATATTTAATGTAATAACATTGATTCTCATAAAAGGTCCAGGAGTTGTTAATGTGATTTCCGTATTTCTGCTAGCCTGTACAGAGAGTGCAGACGAGCAGATTCAAAATTGGGTTGGGAAAGGATGTTGAGGGAGAATACAAAGCAACAATTAACCATGAAGAATAAATAGTAAATTCCACGATTTTAACAAGCAAATCTAATGAGAGCTCTTCAGTAAACCGTAAATGTTCACAGCTGAAAACAATCCCTGAATGAATTCCAGATTAGACGCATTTTATTCTCAAGCAACGGGATTATTGAAGTACGAAAAATATTCATGTTTGATTCTGATACTGTGCAAAGATTTTTTTTTAACCACAAACTGATCCTAAAATACGATTTTAAAAATATGGATATAAAATGTGCTATCACCTCAGTTAAAAAGCCATGTTTCATAAATTAGTACAAGATCAATCATTTATTAAGTTTAAGTTCTGTTTGAAGGGGGATTTAGTCATTTTATCTTCCCATTTAGAGTAATTACAGCAAATGGTTTTAGATAAACTTGACTCACTCGAATCCTTTAACTAAAACCATTCTTTGTAGTGAGGTGACAAATGCTTAAAAGGTATCAGGAAGAGGAAGTGTATAAAGCAATCTACAGCATTTTTATACCACACGGTACAGAAAAGACAGTCAACAATAAAAGTGACTGGTCTGCATTACTGATAATAAATCAGTTGAGATGAATAGAAGGCAGACCCAGTGACTCATGTGTCCTGATTGCCCCATTAGTGACCTTAATGACCCCATTAGTGTATGTTCTGTGGCTGCTTTTTTTCCCAACCATGTTCAGAACTTAAGAAGCATTTTAGAGGAGAGGTGAAACATCTTCAAGAAACAAGAGAAGAGGTCCAGCTGCCTTCTTCTTAAAGCACTTAGGACTGTCATTTCCTGAATGATTGAGAGTCTGCACCAGCGTACAAGATAGAAAATGGTTACGAAGGCAGCCAAGAGCCTGGGAAGAACGCTAAAGAAGCTGCAGGTTTGAGGGGCAGAGAGGTAAAATAGAAGCAGATTCTTCTAAAGATGCCACTCAGACCTGGCTAAAATTCCTTCAAACCTTGTGGGAAGCTTGCGTTGCGGTTAGAGCTGACCATTATATCAAATCACAATCATCTTTGCAATGCCGGTGTGTGCAATATTGTAACGCCAAAGGGATGCTTGGAAGCAAAATTTGATAGGAGATATTTTAACTGTTAGGTACTCCTGTTCTGCATATCAATAATGTATCTAGCCATTTGGATGGAGTCCCACTTCCCCGAATGTCCACACCTGATGTATGTTTTAATGGCTCAGATGTTAAAACTTATTGGAGGACACTGAGTAAAGAAGAAAAAGCATGAAGAAATTGCAGATAAAAATAACCAATCCTATAATTACAGCTTCCGTCAATAATATTATAGTTAAATACATTCCTTCATGTTTGGATGAAACAAAATGAAACGTTTGGCAACAGATCCGTTAGTCTGTCACAAAAACAACACACCACATCACCAGAAGATGTGCTGGGCACAAAGTGATGAACAGCTGTAAATACCAGACAGTTTGTCTGCTAAAAAACTGAACATGAAGAACACCAAGACGAAGAGACCTTCAGAATCAGATAGATTTGGAAAGGTAATAGCACAAATATTGACCAGTAAAGGATGTTGGATGAAGACGGACTCCTAAGAAAAAGTTGCTGCGTTAATGGTGAAACAGGTTTTGATTTTATTAATCATGGTCACAAAAAAACTGACATTTTTATATGGGGAATGAACATCTTTGGCTCCTGCATGTTGACCCTCAAAGACAAGCTACAGCAAGTCCTTCATGCTTGCAGTGTGTCAGTATTTTCAGGTTGTGGATGGGGTTGTATAGGGATGTCAGTGCATTCACAGTATCAATTCAAGGTCGGTCGTTTGGTCTTCCTTGTGGGGCTGGGTTTACCACATGAGCAGTCATAAAACTCAGAGCACTCTGTAGGAGAAGGACTGATGAGAGATGAGGGGGACAGCAGGATGGAGAGATGGGATGGGAGAAACGGCAAAGAGCGGAGGACACAAGGCCTTGTTGACGAGAGCCCACACTATGCACGGTTCAAGGAGACAGGAGGAGGGGGCGGGTAATCCTTAGGTCATGACACACAAGGAGAAGACAATGACACGAGGCTTGTCAGAAGGAAAATTTACTGTTGGCCCAGCTGCAAATAGTGGAGCCTCTGTGCCCACCATACTGTATTTGCATAGAGGATGGGTTGGATACAGATAAAACAACAAGGAAGGCAAAAAAAAAAAAAATGAGCCAGAAAATTCAAACTGTAGAAGTCCTCAAAAATATATATGGCTCTGATGAATCTGTAAATGCATAGTTAAAATTTCCTAGAACTATTCATGCTCCTACCAAAGCAAAAGAAGCACATAAAAAAACTAATGTGACGTCACAAATGAGAATAAAATGTTTCTTAATGTAAAGTGAGATGTAATTGAGCTTAATAATCAGAGGAAGAACAAGTGTATGTGTTTATACCGCACCATTTATTCAAATACAGCTTGAAGTGATTTGCATTTGAATCACAAACAATAAATGATTGTGACAGACAGAGAAAAACACACTGATTCATCATTATCAGTGCAATGCAAGACTCATCAAAATTCCATGTCTGTCATGAACCCAAAGCATAGGACTGATTCAGATTTTGAACACACATGAGAAGAACTGTGCTACAAATTCTTAGATATAGATAGTCAAACTGTGTTTTCTTTTGTTCTTTTTTTAAAGAACTATTTACTATTGCATCTCTTACATCTCAAGTAAATTTTAGTAAAAAAAATACGTTGGACCTCCAATTTGGAGTCTCCTCCCACAGAAAAATCTGTGAATACTGGAAAGACAGTGGTCCATTATAATCTATTCATTTTTCTTCCTTAAAAATATTTAGAACTATTTTGCCCTTACCCTATTTGACTTCAGAATAGGGGCCACAGAAATAACCAAGTTTTTTGAGCAGGGGTAACATTTGGAAGTGAGATCACCGTCTGTGTCTTGTATGGAAGACATATTTCACAGAATCTCATAAGAAATACTGATGAGGAAGCAGAACAGTTGCCTGACAACAGCTGGATAAAAATCAGGTCTCAAATCAAACAGGAACAATCATCCTGGAGGCTAAATGCGATTAGTGTCCACTTGTAATCTAGGACCTATTCATTGCTACCTCGGGTAGGTGACATATGTGATTCAGCGGATTAGTCCACCCCTTCTCACTAAGCAGAGGAGGGGACATCAAAAACCTCACATTAGGGAAGTAGTGAAAGAAATCTGAGGTAGAAAATGAAGGAATATCAAAGAAACGGAAAGGGGAGCAGGAGCCAGGAGCCTAACACTCTTCCATAATTAAAGCAGGCAGTGCCTTTGTACAGCCATATCATTAACATAACCCAGAATGCTGCAAGAGCCAGCAAGCTCTTTACTTAGTGCCTTTAGAGAAGATACATGATGAGTGGGTGGGAGGTATGACTAGTCAGATGCAGCAAGATTTCACTACAGCTTTACGACCACACCAACACTGCTGATGGGGAAAAAAGAACAAGCTACACCTGGATTTAAGGACAGGGAAGTTAACTGCTCTTTCTGGCAGTGTATAATTGATACATGGCTTTGACGGACAGAGATTTGACATTGTTTTTTTTAGTCCCAGCTCTGCGCTCATTGTTTTAGATACCCCATTGATCAGTTCAGTATTTTACTTTTTTCTATTGTGTTGAGACAGCAGACAGAATCTATACAGTATCAACAGGAGAATAAATACAATCATAAAAAATTGTTTTCTCAATAACTTTTACCAACATATCAAACAGAATAGCACAAGATGTCCACATTCACATGTTAGAGAAAAAGCATATCCAACAACAGCTGCTTATCAATCTTGGAATGCTGAGGGAAAATCTAGTGTCCATGCAAATACACTCAAAAGCCCAATTTCATGCATCTTTGTTTCCTCATAATTTTTTTCTACTGTCCTTTCATACATTTTGAATTCACATAAATAAGTGCAGTAGAGCGAGAAAATGCTCTTCAAGGCTACTTTCTTTCACGTTTCCTCACGCCATCGCGGCCTCTGCAAATACAATTACACTCGACAAACAGGAATGAGGAACACAAGTAAGCATGTTGTTGAACTCAATGAACGCGAGAACAGAATGTACTGAAGGGTTACAAAAGGAAACATCTCTGAGTTAAAGCGAAATAAAAAACATAAAAAAAAATTAAACAAAAAGAATTGGACTCACTGTGGGTCAAAGCCAAGATAGCACATCCCTGCTAGTTCTATTAGTGTTTCTTTAAGCTTTCTACTATCAGGTGGTGTTTTAGAGAATGGTGTGTCAGACATAACACTCTCTGCGTGTGCGTACGTGTGTGTCTGGATGGATGCTTCTTCTGACTGGAAATATTATTAACCTTTGGAGTGGTCCAGCTACAGTCGTGACATGATACTGATAAAAAGTCTGGCATGGGAACTAAAGATTAGGGCGATTGCAAGGAGGCCTCCCTACTCAAAAAACTTGGAATTCAAACCTTATCAATTATAACAAGAGTTTGACTGATGTAATGCCACAACAATTTCTAAGAACCAAATGCAACTCAAACAAATGCAAACTTTACTTTTTAGCTTGACTCAAGTGTTTGGGAATATTTAGTTCTCCTCATCAGTCTTACAAAAAGAGAAAGACCAGAGAAAATACCGTGAAATGGTCAAGAGATGTGTTAATCTTTATAAGTCAGCAAATGGTGGCAATTAAACAAGAATACTTGCTGTAGGCAACAGAGGACTCAGCTCCAGGGCAAAGATTTGCCTTCTCGCAGTACAACATCCCAATAATCAGGTTTTGATCAAAGCTTGTGTTAGAGTGGTCCAATCAAAGCACAGACCTAAGTACAACAGAGAATCCTAATCTTTGAAAACTGACATTCACCAACACTCTTCATCCAATCAGACTTAAACCTTTTTTCCCAAAGAAGAAAGTGCAAGAATATCTATTTGTACAAAGCTGGTAGAGAGATTCTTCACAACTAAGTATTTCTTTGCGTAGACCTGTTACATAAAATCCTAATAGAGTAATTGCTGGGTATTACATTACACTCATTTCCCAAACCGCTTTGATTTGTTGGAAACATTGAGAGCTCCTGTTAAGACTCGTACCCTTTACGTGACCCAGCTATCTTTAATATCTAATAAAGATTCAATTTGGCTCAGGTGTACATGACCCTGATTAGTCCTACCTTTGGAATGTTGCACAAGTGTTCAGGACTTGCCCCAGTCGACATCTTACGCAGCAGACCGTACCCATACCTTAGAGGATTTCTTCTACATCTTGAACACATCGAAGTTATGTGAAGCAATCCACAGTGCAGACACAAGGGATCATTAATCCTCCCTTCTGTCTTTGTCAGGCTCAGACCAGAGACGAGCAGGAAGTTCGTCAGTGATGAGGCCGTTTGTTCTCGCTGTTCAAGCAAATCCTGCTTGATTTCCCTCTACATAGTGAAGAAGTCACAAGGCATAGCTGCCTGCAGATCAGATAGGGTTTCAGTCCACATATTCTATATGTTTACACTGGATTTCTTTTCTGTTTTTTTTTGCTTCTGAGACGGACAGTGAGACAATCTAAAGAGAGATCAAAGTTCCTTGAGCTCACATAAAGTTAGGATTTTGGCAGTACAGTCGATGCATTACTGTCCCCCAGAGTTTACGGTGTTGAAGCTGCACTACATAAAGAGCAAGAAAAAACACAGGAGTTTGAGGGGGGAGTTATCGAATTCAACTTAAATTAGGTTGCATCAATTCTAGCCAGTCCTACTTACTTAATTTATGTCTTGGAAAACAAACAGTCCTGTGGATGTTTGAAAACAACAATTTAAAGCATGTGTTCACAATAAACTGTCAGGGTACATCACTTACACGTTCCTTAGTTCCACCTTCTACATCCCTCAAAATTTTATCCAGTGTTTCCCCCAGTGTATTATAAGCCTGGCGGGCCACCAGACTTTACTTGTGCCCCCACCAGGCTAAGCATTGCTTATTTATATAAGTTTTTTTTTTTATGTTTGCATTTTTTAAGACTTTATAGTTGGTGTTCATATATTAATCTTTCAAGAACACATAACTATCAAGTAATATCTTCAAATTTCCTGTCAACTTGACATTTTTTTAACTCAAAAACACAATGGGCCGCTGCATGAATGACTGCCCTAGCGCCCAACCACCGGGCTTAGTAAGTCTTCTGGGGGAAACCTTGTCATCATAAGGTTAAGATAATTGAAATATAATATTTATTAGAATCTTCCAGGTCTGCTTTCTAAGGGTGAAAAAATAGACTTTGTTCCCCAATCAAAGACATCCAAGTTTCAAGCTGGTAATTTAAATAAAAGTAAAAGTATTTAACACTAATTAATTTCAGATTTTTTTAATTCAAAAATATTAAATTAAGGCAATGTCCTAAACAATGGGGATGTGGAAATGACTGCTTGAAAGATGTCAAGCAGACAGTCATCGGGATCCTTCACCTGGCATGTCATAAAAGGTAGTTGCAATAGAAATTGGTTATTCAGACTGTATTCAAGTTGCTACTGAAAAGTAGCAACTTCTCAATTATATTGTCATTTATTTAAAGCGTTCCTGCATTTATTCTCAGTTTTTCTATCTAGCCATTTTTTTTACATCTGAATAATAAAGTTAAAATAAATGTAAAGGTTCCTCTGTTTCATAACTGAAAACTGAGATTCCTGACGAAATATTAATTTTGAAGAGTAGAAATTGCAATAAGGCAACACATAATAAACAGAGCTAAATCAGAGAAGAGTGATAAATACACATCCATTCATGTCCAATAAATGTACCCTCTCTTTCTGCTCTCACAAACTCTGTTACACAATAGCAGAGGGATAAAGGCTCAGCAGCTAAACGATCACAGCTGACCTGGACTATCTTTGAAATGGACACCAGTTCAAGCCAATTCAACCCAACCCCCCTTTAGTCCTCCCAGCTACCCAATCAGCTCACCAGATAAGCTAAATAACAGCTGAGTAGACTCTGGCCGGGGTACAGAGGGGTCTCTGAGAGTCAGCAGGAGGACTGTCAGTACTGGCAGTCTCGTCGTCTGACTCGTCGCTCTGACAGATACTCCAACTGAGTACATGTGCTGCTGTTGCTTTTTAAAAACCGGATCAACAACAAAGCCGGCTGCCACGGAATGTCAATGTTGTAGGTACAGTGTGACTGCAGCAACCAGCAAACCACATCCTGCACAGACATGTAGCCACTACATGTATATCAAGATTTTTCTTATTTTGTCTTTCCTCAGGGATTTATGCAATACCTGCAGAAGTCACATCACAGGAAAAACTATTTTTCAACTGTTTAAAGAAATATATGATGTTTCTTGGCAAATATATGATTCGCTGAAGCTTTAAGTTATGGGAAACAACCATAACTTATGGATGAAGGATCCTCTCCGATTTGATTTAAATGCTAACTGACTCAGTTCTCTGCTGTAGCTCTCAGTAGTGTCTCCAGATTACATGGCCAATAAAGTTTGACCTTTGCTGTGGACAAAAAACAGAGCGCTATCAGAGTCACGGTGACCAGAGTGACCAGAAGGGGAAAAAAAAGGCTTAAAGAGCTCCCCTTTTACAGCAAACCTGACGCCATGGAGGTCATGCATAATGGATGGATCAACATATGAGCTCCCATGTTTTGGTTGGATCAGGTGTCTTCAACAGAGAGCCAATCCGTGCACAGTAGCTGTACTCGGGTGTTTTGTACTCAGAAAAACTGGAGCCGTGACAGCTATATGATCTGTGATCAAACCTGCGATAAACAGGAAACCCATTTTGTTACCTGCCATTATTTCTACATAAGATGCCTTATTGAGTGATGGAATCCAACATTTCCTGAAAAGACACAGATCACAGCAAAAAAAATTATAGATTCATGACAGACAGTGATGCATTCTAAGCATTTACTTCCATATTAATGATTATGCCTTAGACCCTTTAAAAAATTATAAATTTATTAAAGCTTCTAAAAATCTTGTCACAAATGTAATTTTGATTTAAAAAACTTCCTCTGTCATCAATTTGCCGACGACGTATAGCAGCAGTCAAGAACCTTTAGAATTTTGGTCCTTGGCTCAACTAGATGATTAGTTTAAACCCATAAAAGCAACATGTTTTTTTCAAAACAAGATTATATAGATTTCTGATAAAAACATCAACAGGACACAACTGTGAGCTTTTCTTATATACTTACTTTACAGAGACACAATTTGTTCTTAGGTATTTAAATGAAGAAACGTTTAAGATAAACTGATCTTTTTTATAATCTAAGTGATCCATATTTGTTAAAGTCAACATTAAAGAATTGCATTTGCAATCTATTAGAATGTGTTTTGAAATCTTAAAAAAAAAAATGTGGAAATTCTACACAAATATTGCATAAATATTATATTAAAAACCATTCCTTGGTATTTTATGCCTTGGGCAAATGCTCAAGCTACTGAGGAACATCTAATGAGCCAGCAGTCTACAGCCTGCAGCTGTAGACTGCTGGGCTTTACAATCAAAGAGAAAACTGCTGACCAGACAGTTGATCAGCAGTCAGTCAATGACACTCTTGAGAAAGAGGGTAAAACACAATAAGCCTTTACTAAAGAAGCTGGAGTCCATTTATTCTATATCTACATGGGCATACTTTTCAGTGATATTCTAACTTACTGAGACGCACCTCAAAAACGCTTAGCAAAAGATGGAATCTGAAGGAAGAAGGAATGGATTCATCCACAGCTGCCAGATGAGGAATGTCAACGTGACTCAGACATGTAGCGACTCCCGGAGAAAAAGGAGATTTTTTAAAATACACGCTGCTGTTCAAAGACAAATGTCTAAAACAACAATAGCCCTGGAGGACATTCTGTGGTTGTTGGCACTGAGATGTATTTAGGGTGTCAGAAGAGCTAAAGCACTTCGAACCGCCTGATGCAACCACTCCCAGCACGCCATAACAGGCCTTTGTGCCTCATGTCCCTCTGAATTCACATTTTGTTTATGTGCAACGTTAAGCCTCTGTGAAAGACGCTACATTTGTTCAAGCTGCAAAATGTTTTGAATCGCAGTCGTCATGGCAATATCGATGTGAGCAATAAATAAAAGGCTGCTGGGAAGCAATATACGGTAGGTATTATATTTTAAATGCCATGTGCTCACATCAATCACATGTTTCTGCAACACATGTAAGTAGAATTTATTGACCATGAAACGAGAGCTCAAGGAAAAAGTTCAGCTAAACAATAATATTGCGACTGCATCCTTTGGCACAGAAAATGAGTGAACAGACATCATAACATCAAGGAAACAATCCAGAAAGGTTAAGGATAGCACTGTGGAAAGGTTTGAAGCAGAGTTGAGTTGAAGAAAACCCGATGACGGCCCTAAGCACGCAGCCGGAGTTTTAATGGAATGGTTTGGATTAAAGTGTGTTCGTTTTACAATGCTTCTGCCCAAAATTCAACTGCCTTTCACAGATGCTCTCCAATAACAATATTGGAGAGCATTTCCAATATTGCAAAGTAGAATAAGCAAAGTATTCAGACTCTCTTTTCCAAGCTGGATGAAATGATTTGCAGCTCTTGTTTTTGTAAAACCATTTATCATTTTCCTTTCACTTTGTAATACTTGGTATGTTGGACAATCACATGAAATCGCAATAAAATGCATTGAAATTTGTGGTTTCTCAATTGGAAACAACCATAAGAAATGTGCAATCCTTAACAAATGAAGAGTACATTCCAGAATCAAATAGAAGCAAAAAACTAAAAAATACTAACGCTTTAACGAGTTAAAAAAATAAAATAAAATTTCTGTTGGCCGTAATTGGCCTCCTCGAAAAACCACAACATACTGAGCCTGTAGTTCACACTCACTGTACACTGATGGGTAACAGGAGGGGGTTGATGAATGAGTCAGGACAGATTTACCAATCGAGAACAAAGACTGGCATCGCTTCAATGGAACAAAGGACGTGTCTTGACAGAAAAGTTGATGTCCAAAGCTCTTTAAGCCACACATAATCGACCAAAACACTGTCCAGTCCCCTCTGAGCGTAGATGTGTTTGATGCCTTTGTGTAAAACTTAATGAAAGCTCGGCTGGGACACAGTCCCCTTTTGAAAAGATGATAATCAGAAACTCTGTGGTCTTTGTCTTCACGTTGACTGCACCATCTCATGTCTTTGAATACTGATGAGTACAGTGTGCATTTATATGTTCGCAGGTACAACAAGGCGATGTGGAAAAAGACAGTTTCAGCCTATGTCATGACACAAGCAGCTGTTGGAAGGTGAGATAGTCAAGGTTCCAACACATTTCTCATATTCATTGTTTTGATCCGTTTTCATACTGCGCAGAATTTTGCTTCGAAATGAGCTTTATAAAAAAAAAATTATTTGGATTTTTGTGTAAAAATTCCAGATTTTAAGGAATGATGGATGGAAATCATACAACTTTTGGACAGCGAGAGTGAGACTAAAATTCAGAATACACTTTTCCAGACTGTGTAGGAACCCTGGAAGGATGTTTGTGATCATCAGCTACGCACATGTTCTATTGCAAAGCAGCCATCGAGGCCGGAAATCTAAGCCAGACCAGATACAAAGGACGACCAAAGACAGATGAGCCAGTGAGACATCTCGGGGAGGACATGCCAACCAAACTCAGTAAATCACAGGACTAATGTGTAGCAGAGCTCGTCAGAGGAACATCACACACATGTGGGTGAAAAAAAAACAGATTCACTGCTTTGCTGAGGAACTCGGTACATGTGAAACCCGAAGAAAACAAACCCACATGAAAGCCCAGAAGAGGAACCCCTGTGCTGACAAGAGCTTAGCTTCACACCCCAGTTATGTGATTAAAAGGGCCACCTGTTGATCTGTGTGTACAGAACAGACCAACATGTTGCATACAAGAGGATAACAGACAAATCAGACAAGTAAATGAGACAGGAGGGTCATTCAAAGGTGAAGAGACACCAATGGGACTCGGATGAAAAGAGGACATAAGCCTTGGGCTCCTGGAAATACATCTGCAAAAGAGTTTGATTTTGCACAAATGAAACAAACAGCACAAGCAGAAGAAGAGATTTTTGATTTAAAATACTGATTTTTTTTCAGCCATTCCTGCCTTTAGTACATCCATAAACAGAGGGCACAGTGTGCTTTATTATAGCATTTTATAGCATTACAAATCCAAGTGGATATATTTAGCAGCCTTTATGCAGTAAAGGAGAAGCTTCCAAGGGCAGTATTATGTATTTTCCAGGAACATAGCACCATTTTATAGCACAACCAAGTACCTATGTTACCTTCAGTTGTTATGAAATGTTGTATATGTCAAACATTGACTCTAAAGAAATTTGACTTTGCAATTTAACACCTTGAAATTGGGCCTCTGTCTCTTTAAGAAGCTCCCGCTCTTTCAGACACTCCGCCTTCAGGAAGTCATCACAACAATGTTTCTCCATTAAGCCTTTAACAACGTTTCAACCAGCTTCTGGACAATTTTACATAATGCTGATAGTTTCAAAAAATTCTCTGTAGATGTTTTAATTTTTTTCTTTTTTGCTTTAGAAGCACGACCGAAAAATAAAGCAAGAAAAGTAAACAAATATTGGTTAAAAGCTGTCAGCTGCTTTATCAGGAAGCACAACAAAATAAATTATAGTAATTTACATAAAGGGAGACAATAAAAAATAACTGAAGAAACTAAAGTCCAAAACCTTCAAAGGGTAACCAGTCAGTCTCAAACTTTTTTTTATTTTTCTTGCACATAAATGCTCCCTGGGGTCAAAATGTGGGGTGATGGAGCAAAGGGGGCCCAGGCTGCTGCTGTGGCAGCCTGCAGTTGATTTAGGATTTTTGAAAGGAGGCCAAAATTCCAGAAGGGATACTGTAACCGAGGGGGCACGCCATAAAAACTGCCAAGAACAGAGCTATTAAAAAACGGAGGAGGAGGAGACCGGGATGTGGTGAATATTAAATATCAACATGAGTACTTAAGTGCAGACAATCGAGAGCTGCAGAGTTAAAAGTAAAAGTCTGAGAATGAGGCAATGGGTGAATCTCAAATGGGAACATTGTGTGGGCAGTGTATGTAGGGAGCCACACAGCAGTTATAAAGCTGCATGTAACTTATATGAAAGAGCATATTTAATTTTATTTATGAAAGCAAGGAGTGAAAGCACAGAAGACAGCCAAAGAAGTTTGGTTATTAATATATGCTTTAGACTGAGTAGGCAGTGATAAAGCCAAATTTCTTTCTTTAAACACATTTCAGAAAGGGACAAGAAAAATCATGGTTATTCTTAATAACACAATCAATTCATTTCAATTTAGTTATATAGCGTATAGTGGAATAAAAACCTCCCAAAAAGACTCATTTCAATTCAGTCACACATGGGGGCGACTATGGCTCTGTGGGTAGAATAGTTGTCTTGTGATCGAAAGGCTGTATGTTTGATTTCAACTTCCACATGTGGATGTGCCCCTGGGCAAGGCACTTAACCTCAAGTTGCCTACCAATCTGTGTATTGGTGTATAAATGTGTGGGAGAATGAGACTCTAGAGTAAAGTGCTTTGAGTGGTCAAAATGATTGGAAAAGCGCTATACAAGTTCAATCCCTTTTACCATGTACTTACATTGCAGAGAATTAAGATCAGTTTATTATTCAGATTAGTTTAAAAAGTTTTTTGTATCCAAGAAGACTGCATCGTCTCACCAACTTGCAACATACACTCCTCCTGGATGAGAACACAGCACCAGCAGACAATCACTTGACATTACAGGAAACCTTCATACCGAGCATGCATGTAGCGATAGTAGAGAGGAAAAACTCCCCTATTACAGGAAGAAACCTCTAGCAGAACCTGACTCAGCAGAATACGAGGGGCCATCTGCCACGTCTGGGGGTTTGAGAAGACAGAACAGATTTACACAAAAGAAACAGAAGAGCTGTTGCAGGAGTATTCATTATATTACTGAAAAGCAAAACGCTAATAGGAGGACATGGACAAAGTTTGGTATTATATCAGCGGACGCCCTCCCCCAAAAAAGTACCACAGCAGAACAGAACACCAGACCAGGCTTAGCTTCAATGGGAAGCTGAAGCTACAATAGTGCAATAGTTTGCACTGGGCTCATTTTAAAATCCAAAATTGTAAAGGAAAGTTCTGACAGAGGGAGGATGTGTGGCTTTGGACTTTTACACATTATGAATGTGACTGCAGCTTAATTGTCTAATAAAAAACATAAATCCATCAAGTCCTAAAACGTTAAAAAAGAAAACCTTAAACAGAAGCTCATAAATTTCAAAGAGAACACAGGTCCTTCTTTAGACATCTACGTAATGTTCAGCAGGATTGCTTTTTGAACTATACTCGTCTGAGCTTCCAGGTATCCCAGGGCTCCCGAAGCCTGAGCGTTCAAAGATGAACTGGCTTTGTGAGTCTGTTTTACATTCAACTCCGCATTGTTTTTCTTTTACGTCCTCTTTATCAGCGCCATCTATATTTAGCAGGTTTACAGGAACGCCACAGCTTAGTACAGTATGTTCCATAAAATACCAGACTCTCATGACCACATCCCCAGACACGCCTCTGCAAACATCTCCTGCTGCTATATGTCTGAGTGCAACAAAAGCTTGAATCCTTCTAGACTGTGAAGAGTCACAAAGAGGTTTGGGCGAACACACTCAACGCAGAGGGACATGCACAAAAAAAAGATTTAGCATTAGCATTTCAGATTTAGTCTTTAATGTTATCTCAGTTTGTCTTGATCATAAGGACTGATAACATATTCCTAATGTGGAAATGTTATCAACAATGACTTGATGCATAGGGGAGGCTATATGGAGTTAGAATTTGATTGCAATATTGTGTGGTGCCATTGTGATAACAATACAAATTATGATTAAAAGCCTATTTATTGCTTCTTTTTTAGATAATTGTATGGCTATGGCAGCATGACATTGTCACAAACACAATTGCTGTTCTTGGAAAAACCTTCCAAATTAAAATTGTTTTCTTCAGAACGCACTTGTGTCATTTATATCTCTGAACGGCACACAGTAACTGCATTTAGTCACATTTTCAATATTTATTGATATTTTCTGATGATTTAGTGGATAAAATAGTAAAAATACCATTTCAGATAATAAAGTCATTTTATATTTAACATCATTAATTGAAAGTCATCGAGGCAACAATAAAATTCTTATGATTGGTAGTTTTTCACAAATGATAAACGATGGGATGGGATGAATGTGCACTCCTTCAAATCAATCTGAGAAGGGTTCTAAAGGCTAAATACTACCCTCTGATAGCCCAAAATGTAGTCCAACAAATGACCTTTTTAGAAGATATATGATTAGTAATTAGTGTCCATCTGTGTGTAGTTCAATCTCAGTACAAACACAGCCTTTCAGAGAAGGAGTCAGAGAACATTAGTGGATAAACAGCACCATGAAGACCAAGGAACACACAACAAGGAGTTAAGGATCTCACTCATTGCTCAATCCTAGAATGGAAAGACCATGGTGATATTGCAAAAACATGGATACTGAACTAAACTGACAGGAGAGTATGAGGCAGCCAAGAGGTCTGTGGAGATTATGAAGGAACTGCAAAGGTCAACCGCTTAGGTGGCAGAGAACTATAAGACGATTGTATTTATAACAGCAACTGCAATGCAACAGCTTTTATTTCAAGGTGTTTTTTGTGTCTTATTTAAGCACCTTTGCACCCAGCGGTGCCCCATTGTGAATAGGCTTTGCACTGCTAAACTGAGAGAGATGCAGGTTTAAAAAAAAAAAAAGATAAAAACTAAATGCAGGGTTCTTAACAAGACTGTTGCGTATGGGTTTATTTAAAGGAGTTAAATATGGTGGGCTTTTGTTTAGGGAAATAGAAACAAAGTCCACTTGCTGCACTTGAAATGGGTCATTTTCTGGGATGCAGAAACTGGTTAGAATGACAGTTTCTCAGGGAAAGGCCACTGTATTATGTTTTGTATTCCAAAAACATATTACATAATACAAGCATAGAATTTTTCCAATTCTACGCTTGGAAAAATAGCTTTTCGCTGATGATTTGTTCTTTAATGAACGTCACAATTGCATATCTTCTGTTGAAGATATAAATGGATACACCTGGAATAGATCACAGCATATTCATGTGTTTTAGTGGCCTAATCAAAGTCCATTCCTAAAGCCAACTGATGTTAAAAGGCGTTCTCCATCCTATCTGACAGTAACAGAATGGATGGATTAATTTTTGTCTCTAGATGTGCAAAGCTGGTAAGGAAAAATCCAAATACACATGCACCTCTAATTGAGGCAAAAATGTTGACCGACTAATTACAGAACCGAGCAC
This sequence comes from Girardinus metallicus, assembly GCA_903067095.1. Lineage (NCBI taxonomy): Eukaryota > Metazoa > Chordata > Actinopteri > Cyprinodontiformes > Poeciliidae > Girardinus > Girardinus metallicus. The sequence goes on from CAEGAE010002214.1 coordinate 71,602, forward strand.
AAAGTCAAGTCAAACTTTTCAGATTTTTTTATGTTAAAAAAAAAAAAAAAAACAAATGCTGAAAACTATCACAAAATCCTAGTAAAACTTTAACATGTGATTGTAATGCAATACAACAGGAAAAAGCTTAAGAGGTATGGAGACTTTACACATTACGATGCCTTATTACACATCATTTAGGTTCTTTCTTCAAATAAGGGCACTTTCCAATGCAAAAACAGAATGGATCAGGAATTTCTGCTCAGAAAACAAATGTCCTGCAATGGACGAACTTACACAAACCTGAACAGAGTTGATGTAATTCCAAATTGTCAACCGTGTTTAGTGACAGAACTAATAACAAGGATTGGATAATGGGAAATTAATAAAAGTTGCAGCATAATTTGTTGCAGCTAAGCAGGACTGGTAAAACAGGCTGGTCAAATGTCATGAATTGCTCAATCCAATATTGGAAATCTTCTCTAGCATTACGAAGCACAGACACATAAGCTAAAGCTCTTTATTATGATTTCATCTAAAAGTCGAAATTAATCAGAATCTATTTTCTATGCCCAAACTTATAAAAAGTAAAAAAAAAAAAAAAAACAACTCAAACAAGAGGATAGGGCTTGTCTGACGAACAACGAACAATAAACATCCGCACATCAACACAGCTGCCGAGAGGAAGTGTGTCAAACCATATTGGCACAACTTCAGCTAAAATAACCTTGACAGACTTGGATGGCGTTACATGTAGGTGTGGCTTTGCCAAAAGGCACGTGGTCAGTTTATGTAACAGAGATAAAACCTGCGGCCATCAGCTTGAAGACAGAGAAAAGAAAAGAATACCGAAAACAACAACCTAGGGAAATGAAGCAACAACTCAGAGGACAACATGGTTATTTGAACCTTCAAGCTTCCGTGCTCCTATGTTATCGCGGATGATAACACTATCGGTAGAATTTCATCTGACTCCATGTATTTGTCGATCTCTGCCAAGTGGTGAGGGAGAAACTGTCTTATAATGGGTTCAGGTAGCCTTGGCGTACTGAAACCACCCAACTGTGCAGAAAAATGTGTCTTTAATGAGGAGGCGCAAGCCGCGCCTCGCTGATCTGGAATTCACCCCTAAACACAGAACAAAAGGTAGGCAACCGTACATTCCTGCGCCCATCCCCTGAGTACCTGCTGGAATTTCTAGGAGAAAACCCTCCAACGTACAGTACATGTTTGTGCATGCATTCCTCAGCATGCATGGTGGAACGGCAAAGTTTCATCAATCCGCTGGGTTAGATTCCTAAAACTGCAAACTCTATGGAGCATCATAAATATCAGACTCTTGACCTTCACTGCAGTTCTATGAAGTTCACTTCAGCTGTGTAGGACCAACAACAGCACTGGAATCCTCTTCATTATATTAGTTGATGCTGTGCCCCCTTAGATGGTTATCTCGTTTTTGTTGTTTTAATCCTCCCCCGTGTTGTCAAATCAAATCAAATTTTATTTGTATAGCACATTTCAGCAACAAGGCATTTCAAAGTGCTTTACATCATAAACATAAAAACAAAGTCATGCAACAGAATCAACATTGTCGTCTACCAGGAAGAGCAACCTGGTCTTGTCACTCATATCTCCACTGATTTAAAAAAATTGCAAGGAATAATTTCTTGTTTGGAAGGTATTTGTTTGGTTTAGAATATATATATATATATAAAAAAAACAAAAAAAACATATCATGCAACTCTTGCAGTACAGTGGTTTCATCAAAAGTTATAAGTTCACTTATGTCATTTTGTCTGAGCATTGTCTTTAACAGGCAATGCTCAGGCTTTTAAATACTTAAGTTACAAGTACAAGGAATCACAATAGACTGCAAGTAAGTCAAGCTTATGTGTGTAGCACATTTCAGCAATAAGGCAGTTCAAAATGCTTATTGCAAAACATAATATAGTAACCAATTATGAAACAAGCAACAAACATTACACTTTGCCAAATGCCATCAACAAAATCATCAAGCAAATATCTATAAAGGCTCCAGATTTTGCTTTTGGGGTTTTTTTTTAAGAAAGGCAACAAGGCGGAGTCCCAGGATAGAACCTAGGGGGACTCCACATTAGGGCTGAAACAATTCCTCGATTGATTTGAGTAGCTTGATTACTAAAATTCCTCAAGGAAAATTTACCTGCCTTGAAGGTTCTTTAATTTATGTTTTATTATTTAGCGCACCGTATTCCGGCCGGGACATTATTTGCGTTACGCGTAGCTCTCACTTCTGCCTCTGAGTTGTTGACAAAAGCTAAGTGTTAGCAGCATAATGTCCAATTATCAAGTTGGGCCCGTGGGGATTTTATTGATTGATGATAATGCCTGGCTCTTCATCATTTTTGGGGGACCAATAAGCATCCTTAAAATGACTGGCGCAATGCCTGGTCCAGCAGCCTTTCTCCTCCGGGAGCTGCTGGTTGAAAGCGAATGGCGGGAAGTGCACTGCGGGAGTATTTATACAGGTGAGCGGATAGAACACGGCGGGCAGCTGAGTAGTATAAGTTGATGCTTATAGTGTAAGTGTAGCTTTACCGACGAACCGCACAATAAATTTCATATTATTCTGGTCTAAACAAATAGGTGGCAAAAATCATCATGGTGGTACATAGCTGGTAGATGAGTTTCTGAGTATGACAAACGAAGGTGCTGTAAATATCCTGTATTCCCCCCAAACTCCGTTCTTACTTTCGTCCCCTCGTCTATTTTGTTCGTTCGCCTGCCCCCCACCACCTCCTCAAGTCCCCCAACTCCAGGCGACTTTTCCCGTATTCTCAAACCCAAAGCTTTGCAGGTATGGGGCAAGGTGAGAGTTCATCTATTAAACTCACTGAAGATGAATACATAAACTAAAAGCTGGGGCATAGACATTTTTTATAAGCGTATTTGTGAGCCTGCCTCTTTATTATTAAATTCAATATAATTTCAGATCTTTCTATAACTTTTCTTCTGGTTAACTTAGAAAGTGAGCTATTATTGTTACAGGTTAATTTTGTAAACAACAAAAAAGTAACTGTTAGGGATCCTCAAATATGAAAAATTGGACTGATATTGATATCTGATAGTAACACCAGTGTTATGCTAGATTTACAAATATTTTATTTTATAATTTTTTTATCAGATTAATCGTAAGAATAATCGATAGATTACTCGATTACTAAAATATTCGTTTACAACAGCCCTACTCCACATGTGACTACTGTCCCCACCATTGAGAAGTTACCCATTGACACCAACAAGTCTCTGTTCTTTAGGAGAACCAGTCCAGTACTGTACCAGAGTCCGACTCAGCTCTCCACTCGCTTCTATGATACATCTTCAAAAGTGTCAAATGCTGCGCTGAGTTCAAACAGAACCAACACTGTGGTTCTTCCACAGTCTGTATTTATGTGGATGTCTCTGAACACTTTGAAGAGGGCAGTGGTGAGTACAGAAACTGAACTGAAATACGTCAAAGTGGTTGGTCATTGTTAAGAAACTGTTTAACTGTTGAAACACAGCATTTTTGGCAAGCAGAAACATTTAAAAACATGAATTATGGTTTTGTCCTTGCTCAGTCATTACCAGGGTTTCTGCAGCTCTTCAAAAGTTCAAATTAAGGCTTTTTGAAGCATAAATTTAAGTCCTATATATTTCTAAAGATTGACTTAATAATGTGTCTACTTAGACTAAACTTGCCTAATAAGTTGAATATAACTTTGTCTATTTATGTTAGTGCCTTTTAAGCTCTGGGATGCAACCAAGCATACAGTAAATTTCATAGACCTCGTTAAAAATGCACTTTCCCTTGGCGAAGGACCTAGAGGCTAATATAATTAAAGCACTGATTTCAATTCCCTAAACCAGGAATATTAAACTCAAATTTATGTAGGGGCAAAATAATATACTTTGTATGCATGTATGTGTGTTGACTCAAACAATAAAGACGAACATTTGATCCAAAAGATGAAGACACTAACTGTACTTTCTGGAAACTGTGGAGCAATTTATTTCTTAGGATGCGCTTGGTGTTTTCTATTATCTTTTTTTTTTCTTTTCAAATTTGAGCAGATTTTTAAATTAGACTTTCAAAGTTCAGTTCAGTTTCTGCACTCAACACTGCCCTCTTCAAAGTGTTCAGAGACATCCACATAAAAACCTGGAGATATCTTGATCATCTTTAAATAGTTGTAAGCAAGGATCATTGGAAGTAAAACAGAAACATTTTGGATGGATTAAAATATTTGCACAGTGCTGCAACGCTGCCAACTTATTTGTTTACTTGCTCTGCTGCTCACTTTCTCCTCACTCTGGATTAAATGTACAGTACAGTGATATTTTTACATAGGTTACTTGTTGAATTTGTAAACGTGCAGGCTCAACTTGTTTTGCACTCAGCTTGAGGCTAAAGTCTTCATGAGGTCTTCGCCACACTCCGACCCATTATCTGTAATCCCTTATAGCTGAGAGAGAAGTGGAGCAAACTCTGCCAGGGCACGTTACACACGAGCATGGGTCAGTCTGGTGTGGTGAGTACTTTGAACCTGTTGTCTCCCAGTGTGAACGGCGTAGCCCAACATGCGGCGCACATATGACCGACGTGTGTGTTCACGTCGGTCACTGCGTCACAGTGCTGGGCCCCAACTCGCGCAGGCTTCAGGGAGAGTGGAGGGAGCAGATGACACAAGCAGAGAAAGTGGGACAAAAAGAGAGGTAAAACTGCTATTATGCCCATGTGAGTCTTACACTTACCAACGAAGAAAAAAATGCATTGAATAAAGCTTGATTTCATCTCATTAATACAGATATACAGAGATTTCTTTGAGGAAAAAGAAACTATTCCAAACCGATTATTGCAGTGGAAAATATAAATTTAACCCTTGTCACTTGAAAAGGGTTACATTTACCATTTATAAAAAAAATACTCTTGCACTGGGTAACCCCACAGCACTCGTAGCGTAACTTATAATGCTTGAAGGTATTATTTTTATATGGTTCAATCTGTCAAAGGAAAGAACAAGTGAGTGAATGAATGAATGAATGAATGAATGAATGAATGAATGAATGAATGAATGAATGAATGAATGAATGAATGAATGAAT